>BHFT01023937.1:8713-28498 GCA_004320025.1 Laticauda laticaudata | reverse complement strand
GAGGGAGGGAAGGAGAAGGAGGGAGGGGGGCAGCAGTGCGCCGGGGATGCTCCCCACTATCCCAGGTTGTGGGAGCCGAGGGGTTTTGTGGCCAATTTTGCAAGCATCTTCCCAGGAATTTATTTCCAAGCTCGGGGTTTCCAGGAGCAAAGGGGGAAAAAAATGTTCAAGGCTCAGCAAAAGAACTTTTTGCCTTTTGGCTTCCCAGCGTTTTCCCGCAGGTGCAAGTTCTGCGTTTTTCAGATCGGTCGATGATCACAGGAACTGACCCGCCGGCTGGTTTAATAGATTAACAGAGTTGAAAGGGACCTTGGAGGTCATCTAGTCTAGTTGGTTTCCCAAGACTGATGCGGTGGGCTAAGAGAGAGGGAGAACTGGTTCAAAGTCACCCAGCCGGTTTTCATGCCCAAGGCGGGACTAGAACTCCCTGCCTCCTGGTTTCCAGGCCAGCCCTTTTATCACCACACCAATCTGGCTCTCTTTGTTCAAGTCACCTTTTGATTCCTGGCAACCTGCCTGGACAAATCCCTGCATTTTTTCTTGGCAGGGCTTTTCAGAAGCGATTTGCTATTGCTTCCTTCCTAGGGCTGAGAGGGAGTGACCGGCCCAAAGTTGGCCAGGAGGCTTTGCGCCAAAGGCAGGAATAGAACTCACAGAGTTCCGGGGTCTAGTCCTATGCCTTCACCACTACACCAAACTGTCTTTTTTCTACAGATCAGCACATCCGGAGGAGGAGGAGGAGGAGGAGGAGGAGGAAATGAAAGAGGGGGAGAAGGAAAAGAAGGAGGAGGAGGAGGACAAGGAGAAAATGAAGGAGGAGAAGGAGAAGGAGAAGAGGAGGAGGAGAAAATGAAAGAGGGGGAGAAGGAAAAGGAGGATGAGGAGAAGGAGGACAAGAAGATGGAGAAAATGAAGGAGGAGATGGAGGAGGAGGAGGAGAAAATGAAAGAGGGGGAGAAGGAAAAGGGGGATTAGGAGAAGGAGGACAAGAAGATGGAGAAAATGAAGGAGAAGGAGAAGGAAAAGAGGAGAAGGAGATGAAGGAAGGGGAGAAGGAGAAGAGGGAAAAAGAAGAGGAGGAGGAGGAGAAGAAGAAGAAGAAGAAGAAGAAGAAGAAGAAGAAGAAGAAGAAGAAGAAGAAGAAGAAGAAGAAGAAGAAGAAGAAGAAGAAGAAGAAGAAGAAGATTATTCTGTGCCAGCCATGTGCAGGCAGTGTGATGTGGACAGGGACCAGTGACACATGGATTGTGTGATGGGACCGGAAGGGGTTTGCTGGAAGGAGAGAGAGGAGACCTACAGGCAGAACTAAATTCACTCCATTTTTAAAACCCTTTTGCTTCCAGACCCATCGTTCCCCCACTTGCCCTGCCCAGGAAGATGCTTGATCTGGCCTAGGAAGAGGGGAGTCCACTTATTCCCCAAATCCCCCCAAAGGCAGGAGAAGAAGCAATGGATGGAAACTCATCAAGGAGAGAAGCAACCTGGAACTATGGAGGAATGAGCCAGTGGAACAGCCTGCCACCAGTGCTCCAACACCAAAGGTTTTTAAGAAGAGACTGGACGGCCACTTGACTGGGAGTGTAGAGGGTCTCCTGCTTGGGGGTGGGAATTGGACTAGATGTCCTACGCTTCCAACTCTGTTACTCTGCTAAATACCTCCAAGGTCCCTTCCAGCTCTATTTTGATCGAAATGGTCTAGGGCCATGATTGCGAACTTATGTCACGCATGCCACAGGTGGCATGCAGAGCCGTTTGTGCCGGCACACAGCTGCAGGCCAACTTACCTCACTGTGCATGCACACACCTCACAGCTGATTTTTGGGGAGTTTGAGGCCTTTTTCAGCCTCCCAGAGGCTTCAGGAAGGCTTCTGCAGGCTTTTCAGGCTGAAAACTAGGCCTGTTTCATCACTTCCTGTTTTTCCCAAAATACTGGAAGTGATGAAACGGGCCTAGTTTTCGTCCTGCAAAGCTTGCAGAAGCCTTCCTGAAGCCTTTAGGAGGCTGAAAATCAGCTGCGAGGCACAGTGCAGATAAGGGGGTGGCAGGTGGGTGGGGATAGTGCATGTATGCGCAGGAGGCATGGGGGGGGGGCACACGCATTGCCTTCTGGGTGCTGGCATGTGAATGTGCNGGGGGGGGGCACACGCATTGCCTTCTGGGTGCTGGCATGTGAATGTGCTCGAGTCACGCACAATTTTTGGCACAGGAGCCCAAAAAGGTGAGCCACCACTAGTCTAGGGTCTCCTGCTTGAGCAGGGGACTGGACTAGAAGACCTCTGAGGTCCCTTCCAGCTCTGTTCCGACTGATGGTTTATGTCCACCCAGAGTTGGGGCAGTGGAGGTGCAGCGCTGGGGGTGTGTATGGAAGGTTGTAGATCCTCCTTCCCCTCTGCCCGGAGCCGATCGGATCCCGAGGTTTCAGCTTGCACGAGATGAGATGCTCAAGTTACTGGCGTCTCTGCGCCTGAATGATGTGCCGTCTGGGCTGCGAAGAGGAAGGGAGGAAAATGTAAGTGAGCCAGAAGATAAATTCCTCTTCCTCTCAAGGACTAACCGCAGCCAGGAGGAAGTGCGGGGCAGTGGAGGAGCTGAGAAATCACGGAAGGGACCTTGAAGGTCTTCTAGCCCAACCCCTGGCTTAGCAGGAGACTCGAGGCTGGCGTTTTTTTCAACATGAGCCACGTGAACATGGGTGGGCTTCAACTCCCAGAATTCCCCAGGCAGCATGGGGGAAATTGCCTCCCCTTCCCCATCTGAACTGTAGATATTTAACAAGCAAGAAGAAGCTGGCGGGGAGCCAGTGAACCGAGCCAACAATCAGACTGGTCTTTAAACCATGGATGTCCAACTGCAGGAGGAGGAATGAAGGAAGGAAGGAAGGAAGGAAGGAAGGAAGGAAGGAAGGAAGGAAGGAAGGAAGGAAGGAAGGAAGGAAGGATGGACTATGGAGTCCTTCGTGCTGTCTGAGGAACTTGGTGGTTTTCTTGCAGATGTTTCATGACCCAACTAGGTAACTTCATCAGTGCCAAAAGGGTGTTGGGTTTGCAGAGAGGAGGGGGGGAGGAAGGAAGGAAGGAAGGAAGGAAGGACTATGGAGTCCTTTGTGCTGTCTGAGGAACTTGGCGGCTTTCTTGCAGACGTTTCATGACCCAACTAGGTAACTTCATCAGTGTTAGAAGGGAGGAGGAACTGGGGAGTCTTTGGTGCTCCCTGAGCTTGGTGTAGTGGTGGGATTCAAATCATTTAACCACTAGTTCTGTGCCCTAATGATTTCTTCCAACAACCAGTTCACCAAACTGCTCAGAAAGTTAATAACTGGTTCTCCCCAACCGGTGCGAACTGGCTGAATCCCACCACTCTGCCAAAGTTGGATTTCCTGGCTTTGAAGAACTGTGTCCGTCGTTCAACACAAGACAGCAAAGCTGCAGAAGCCTTCTCTCCCCCTCCCCTCCCCCCGGTGTCCATCATTCTCTTGAAACTGCTGGCCTGACAATTCCAAAAAGTGGATATGAAATATATATACACATATATATAAATTTCAAACCAACATTAAGGCGATGAATAATTCAGGAGGCTCTTAACTATGACCAGCAATTTAAATTATTGGATTGTTTAAATTACTGACCTGTTTAAAGATAGGTTGGGAGACGTTTCTTCCTCCAGAACTGGGTTGCAATGAACGGTGGGAGTCTCCCTCTCAAAGCTCAAGAGCCCAACAGCCATGGGACCAATGGAAGTTGAACTGCAATGGCTTCTCCTCTGGGAAGGCAGGAGTCAACCTTTGCAGGAACCAAGCTCCTCCTCCTCCTCCTCCTCCTCCTCCCAAACCTCACTCCTTAAACACTTATAATGTCACCTGGCTGGGTGATGAAATGTCTGCAAAGAAACTGCCAAGCTCTGAAAACACCAAGGACTCCTCCTTCTCCTCCTTCTCCTCCTTCTCCATCTCCTCCTCCTCCTCCTTTTTATTCTCCATCTCCTCCTCCTCCATCTTCTCTAGCTCCTTCCCCTCCTTCTTCCTCCTCCTCCTCTCCCTCCTCCTTCATCTTCTCCATTTTCTCCTCCTCCACCACCTCCTTCATATTTTTCTTCTCCTCCTTCATCTTCTCTGCATGTCCTCTTCTTCCTCCTCCATCTTCTCCTTCGTATCCTCCTCCTCCTTTTTCTCCTCCTCCTCCTCTTCTTCCCTGTCTGCTCTTCCTCCTCCTCCTCCTCCCTTAACATTATTCCCAGGCTGTGGCAGGCTCCGCTGATCAGCATGTCTGGGAACCAAGTCTTTCCATCACCCAAATCTGTTTCCATGAACCCACAATTGGACTGCATCTCTCTCTCTCTTTTTTTTTTTTTTTCTGACCCTTGCAATTTAATTATTCCTCCTAATCTGATCTTCTCCTCCTTCTTTGGACTTGACTGACGTGCCACTCCATATTTCACTGGGAAACCTGCCCACCACAACCCATGTCACCGGGAATTAATTTTTGTAAGACAATGTTTATATTAACCGCTGCTTTATTGACTTCTGTTGCAGGAGTCAATAGCAGGATTTATGAGCGGGGGGGGGGGGACTCCAGTTGACCTCAGCTTCCTCTCGGGTCAATATTCTTGCCCGCGGTCAATAAATTTAGACACTGACCTCAGCGAGAAGTCAATTGCATCTGCATATTCGGAGAGGGTGCGAAGGTTAGGGGAGAAGCAACACCAAGGCTTGGGAAGAAGCTGAAGACCAGATTAACAGATCATCAGAGTTGTAAGGGACCTTGTAGGTCATCTTGTTCAATCCCCCCCTATCCAAGGGGGAGACCCTACACCATTCCTGACAGATGGCAGTCCAGTCTCTTCTTGAAAGTCTCCAGGGATGAAGCTTCAATGGAACTTCTCTTCCATGGGTTGATGGTTATTTCCAGGTTGAATCTCTCCTTGATCAGTTTCCACCCATTCTTCCTTGTCTGGCCTTCAGGGGCCTTGGAAAATAGCTTGACCCCCTTCCTCCTCCTCTCTGGGGCAGCCCTTCAAATATTGGAAGATGTTCTCCTGTCTCCCCTGGTCCTTCTCTTCCTTAGACCAGCCAGGCCCAGTTCCTGCAACCGTTTGTCTTATCTTTTAGTCTCCAGTCCCCTCATCATCCTGATTGCGCTTCTCTGCACTTTTTCTAGAGTCTCAACCTCTTCTTTATAATGTGATGACCAAAACTGGATGCAGGACTCTAGGTGTGGCCTTACTAAGGCTTTATAGAGTGGTATTAGTACCTCATTTGATCTTGATTGCATCCCTCTGTTAATGCAGTTTAGGATTGCGTTGACTTTTTTGGCTACTGCTGCACACTGCACACAGGAGATCTTATCTTATAGAGCAAGGTTTTTGTTTTTGTTTTCAAATTTGGCCACTTTAAGACTTCAGTGGACTTCAACTCCCAGAATTCCCCAGCCAGGATGAGTTGAAGTCCACTGGTCTTAAAGTGCCTAAGTTTGGAACGTCCTCTTATAGAGGACTAGACTTGTTGTAGCCCGACAGTAGCTAGCAGACCTGTCAGCAGACTCGGAGAGTGAGGAGGTTGGGGAGGAACATAGGCCAGTCCCGGAGTCTGGGGAAGGTTCGGATGAGGGCTCTGCATTGGAGGCAGAGATGGGACCAGGGCCATTCGACAGTTACCAGCTTCCTTTGGAGTCGGAGATCAGTGGGGAAGAAGAACAGCTGGAACCTGTTCCCAGTGTGCGCATGTGCAGAGCTGTCAGGAGAAGGGAACAGCTGAGGAACAAGGGTCCACTCAGGAGTAAAAGGTCAGGTGGATGATGAATAGCCCCTCCCATAGGGAATAAAGAGGAGTGAAAGGGGAGTGGTGTTTGCAGAAGACAATTAGTTCGTTTAATTAGTGTGAAGATCTGTTTCTGACTTCTTGCCAAGTATTGTCTGCTACAGTGGCGCATCTGAAAGCTATCAGCCCGGCAACTCTCCAAGCTTGATAAAGGTCTGTAATTGGGAACTATCTTGAAAGACTGTTGGCCACGACATTGCTGGAGAACAATTCACTGTAAACTAAATAAAAGGGATTTTATTGGGACGAGGAGTTCGCTTTGTGCTGTTGGGGAAGCCTAATTCAGAACAAGAGTGGACAATCCAGCTCTGTGTGACATTTGATCTTATCTCAGTTCTTAGATCTGCTCTCTGGTCACCCTTCTGGTCCAGGCCTTGATGCTCCCACTGCTTCTGTTCATCCTCCTCTACAGATTCTCCAAAGCACCCGAAGGCAGGACGAGAAGCAACGGGTGGAAACTCATCAAGGAGAGAAGCACCATGGAATTAAGGAGAAACTTCCTGACAGAACAATTCACCAGGGGAACATCCTACCTCCAGAAGTTGTGGATGCTCCATCTCTGGAGGTTTTTAAGAAGAGATTGGACAGCCATTTGTCTGAAATGATATAGGATTTCCTGCCGCAGCCCACTGGTGGTCGCAAATTATTTTGGGTGGTCCGCAGAGAAATGTCACCCCCAGAGCACCCCCACAAAGCAATTAATCCAGGCTGTGTGGGAACACAAGGCTGCGCCGCCCACATGGCCCGTGGGAATCCTCCCCACCCACTCACTCCTTACCTGGTAAACTTGCCTGCTAAGTTGCTATTTTTCCTCTTTTTTTTCTTCTCGACCATCAGCTGTTCTGCTGCAGTGGGAGATTTAGATTAGCTAAAAGCAGGAAACTGTTGGATTTCTTGCTTTCTAGTTTATCTTTAGATCTTCGGCTCTGCTTTTAAGCAGACCCGAACCTTCCTTAGGACTGAAGCTTCTAGTTTTCAGTGCAGACTCAGGTAGCAGATTGCAGAAAGGTAGATCACTGAGTGAATCTGTGATTCTGCGAGCAACTCAATCTGCCTGCCTGCTTTGCCTGATTTTGGGTAAAAGTTGCCCTTTTTATAAAAAATAAAAAAACTGAATATTTACATAAATATTTATATTTACATACAAGCGATGCCCAGCCAGTCACTTGACCAACCCACGCCCACAAATTAGGTCATGTCCACAGAACTGGTTGCTAAGAAATTTGAATCCCATCCCTGTGTGTGTGTGTGTGTGTGTGTGTGTGTGTGTGTGTGTGTGTGTGAGAGAGAGAGAGAGAGAGAGAGAGGGAGGGAGAGGTTAAATCAGATCTCTCTCTCTCTCCTACCAATGTTAGCAAGCCACCATCAGTCAAAATTCATATTAGTGGTTCCTGGGATTTAAAATCATGAGTTTGGTGGTCCCTGAAGCCCAAAAGATTGGCGACCCCTGGACTAGACGACCTCCAGGGTCCCTTCCAAATATTATTCTGAAATTCTTTTTAACTAGTGGAACTGCTTGCCTCCAGAAGTTGTGGGTGATTCCATCTCTGGAGGCTTTTAAGAAGAAACTGGGAAACTATTTGTCTGAAATGGTATAAGGTTTCCTGCTTGGGCTGGGGGTTAGACAAGAAGACCTCCAAGGACCCTTCTAACTCTATTGTTTTGGTTATTTTATTTTTCCTTCTGTACCCACTGCTGGTTCTGCCTCAGAAAACCAATCCTTTTACTAGTTTGCATTTTTACAAATTTTTTATGAAAGTTTATTATACTGCAAAATACAACTGGAAACAAAGCTGAGAAAAGAGAAGGCACGCAAAGTAGAAAGAAAGAAAAGGCAGTGATTTTATTCTTTTTTCAGTGTGACAGAATGACAAAATAAGGTTACAACCTCAAAGGTTTTCTCCACGTTTCTAGTAGGTGCTAGCCATTTCTATAACAAGAAGGTGAACCTCATTACCACAACCTAAAATCTAATTTCCATTTTTCTGTTTTGAGCATACAGTCCAGAAGCCATTTCCAAATGGAAACAAAACTATACCCTTCCGTTTTGACCAGCACCCCTCCTCTTCCTCCTTCTCACCAACCCCACTCCCCTGTAGCACTGAGGTTGTTACTTGGCTGGGTCATGAAATGTATGCAAGGAAACCACCAAGCTCGGAGAACACCAAGGATCTCACAGTCTTCCTTCTCCCTCTCCTCCTCCTTCTCTTCCTCCTTCTCCTCCTCATCCTCATCCCAAACCTTACTCCCTTAAAACACGGATAAAGTTACCCAGGTGGGTCATGAAACCCCTGCAAGGAAATCACGAAGCTCAGAAAGCCCCAAGGACTCACAGTGTTCTCCCTCCCTCCTCCCAAACCTCCCTCCCTTCCAGCACTGATGATATTACCTAGTTTGTTCATGAAATGTCTGCATGGATACCACCAAGCTCAGAGAACACCAAGGGCCACACAGTCCCCCTCCTCCTCCTCTCCTTCCTTTCTTCTTTCCTCCCTCATCTTCCTTCCCTTCCTCCTCCTCCTCCCCTTCCTTCCTCCTCTTCCTCCTCCTCCTCTTCTACCTCCCTCCCTCCTCTTCATCCTCCTCCTCCTCCCCTACCCAAACATCACTCCCTTATAGCACTGATGCCGTTACCTGGCTGGGTCATGAAATGTCTGCCAGCAAACCAAGGCACCAGGGACACCTCAGTTCAGCTGCACATATTCCCTTCCATTGTGAAAAGTATGAGTTCTAAATGAATGTTTGTCCGTTGTAAAGGCTTTTAGTGCTTCACTCCAACTTTATGTCTTCCAGGAGGGAGACAGCCGGTGCCAAATCACAGCCCCTTCCCAGGAGAGAAGCCCCCGCCATCCCTTGCTGATGAATGGCCTCCTTCAGAAAAGGGGATGGGTGTTTTTCCACTTTCCTTGCCAAGAAGCTCATCTCTTTTCGTTGCAGATCTGTCCAAATGGTGTAACAGGGCCAGAGTGCACTTAGCAACGTGCAGAGTGGTCTTGCTGGCTCTGGGGAAGGGGGCGAAAAAGGAAAGATGCCCGGAAGCGGACAAGTCAGAAGATGTTGCGATAGACCAAGGAACTCAGTTTCCCTTCGGGAAAGAGGAATGCCCCTCGTCCCCAGGGATGGCTGGTGGCCCAGCCACGGGGCAGCCAACCCTGTCAGGGCTTGGATGCTGAACAGGGTTGGGCCAGGTTGGTTCTTGGAAAGAGATGCTAAGAAACATCTGGATTGAAGGCTAGGCAGGCAATTCAAGAAACATGGGCGAACCAGTAGAAGAGAATGTTCTAAGCTCAGGGTTGAACTGAAGGGTCCTTGGTGCTCTCTGAGCTGGATGGTTTTCTGGCAGATGTTTCATGACCCTACTAGGGAACATCTTCAGTGCTAGAAGGGAGTGGAGTGTGTGGAGAGGAGGAGGAGGAGGAGAATTGTGGGGTCCTTGGTGCTCTCTGAGCCTGGCTGTTTTTTTTTGGCAGACGTTTCATGACGCTACTAGGAAACAACATTAGTAGAACAAGGGAATGGGGTTTGTGGAAAGGAGAAAGAGGAGGAGGAAGAGGAGGAGGACCGTGGGGTCCTTGGTGCTCTCTGAGCTTGGCTGTTTTCTTGGAGAAGTTTCATGACCGAACTAGGGAACATCATCAGTGCTAGATGGGAGTGGGGCTTGTGTGGAGGAGGAGGAGGAGGAGGAGGAGGAGGAGGAGGAGGGAGAGGAAGACTGTGGGGTCTTCCAGTTGCCGGAAATAACTTCATCCTTCATGAAATTAATATTTTATTTTATATATTTTATCAATATCTTATTAATAAACATTTGGGGGCTTTCAAAATAATTATTTAGAAGTTATTCCTTATATCAGAGGCAGATGGAGACCAGGAGGTAGGAGGAACACATCCTGTCAGAAACAACTTCATCCTGCATGAAATTAATATTTTATTTGATTTCAAGCATATCTTCTCTTAATAGATGTCTACATTTGGGGGCTTTCCAAACCATGGTTGGGAAGCTGTTCCTCGTTTCGGGAGTGGTGGAGAGGAACGAGAGGAACAACTTCACCCCCCTCCCTGAAAATTCACGGCAAGGCAGCCCCACCTGTCCTGCCCCTGGCAGCCAAGAGGAGGCAGGCCAACCCCAGCCCTGGCGGGCAAGGCCGGTCCAGGCCCTTCCGAGGGCAGGTCGATGGCATCATTTGTCCGCCCGCTTTCCCCAGTCGATGGCCCTGACACTCCGCGGTCCCCGCTCTGATTAAGATGCCACACTTGAGTTACAGCATCCATTAAGATTTGATGAGTAATTGATCAGGTCCACAGGGCGGCTTGGCTGGGGGAAACAGGGCTGGCCAGGCGGGGTGTGGGTGTGGGTGCTCACACCATTGCAACCAGGGGGGGGGGCTNGGGGGGGGGGCTAAGGGGGCAGCTTTTGCAGGCATGTGAGCCAAAAACAGGGGGGCACAGAGTAGCCCAGCTACACAACGGGATCTTGGACTTGTCTCCTGCAGTGAAACTCCAAAGGCAGGACAAGACGCAAAGGGTGGAAGCGAAGCGAAGAGAGAAGCAACTTCCTGTCCTGCCCCTGGTGGAGACTGATTCTGAGCAGTCTCCTTCCTTCCTTCCTTCCTTCCTTCCTTCCTTCCTTCCTTCCTTCCTTCCTTCCTTCTATTCTATTCTATTCTTCCTTCTCCTTCCTTCCTTCCTTCCTCCTTCCTTCCTTCTGTTCGTCTTTCTGTTCTATTCTAATTCTTCCTTTCCTTTCCTTCCTTCCTTCTTCTGTTCTGTTCTGCTTCTGTCCTGTTTCTTCTATTCTATTCTTCCTTTCCCTTCCTTCTTCCTTCCTTCATTCTAATTCTATTCTATTCTTCCTTTCCGTCCTTGCCTTCCTTCCTTCCTTCTTCTGTTCTGTCTCTTCTCTGCTTCTTTCCTTCCTTCCTTCTGTTCTACTTCATGTTCTCTTCTATTCTATTCTTCCTTCCTTCCTTCCTTCCTTCCTTACTTCTTCTCTTCTCTTCTTCATTACTCTTCTCTTCTCTTCTCTTCTCTTCTCTTCTCTTCTTCCTTTCCTTCCTTCCTTCCTTCCTTCCATTCTCTTCTCTTCTCTCTCTATCTCTTCTAATTCTATTCTATTCTATCTATTCTTCCTTTCGCTTCCTTCCTTCCTTCCTTCTGTTCTCTTCTGTTCTCTTCTATTTCTATTCTTCCTTTTCCTTTCCTTTCCCTTCCTTCCTTTCCTTCTGCTTCTGTTTCTGTTCTTCTTCTCTTCTCTTCTCTTCTCTTCCTATTCTCTCCTTTCCTTTCCTTCCTTCCCTTCCTTTCCATTGTATTCTATTCCTATTCTATTCTATTCTGTTCTATTCTGCCTTCTATTCTATTCTTCCTTTCCTTCCTTCCTTTCCTTCTTTTCCTTCCTTCCTTCATTCTTTTCCTTCCTTCCTTTCCTTCCTTCCTTCCTACTTCTTTGCCTTACCTTTACCTTCCTTTCCTTCCTTCTATGTATTCTATTCTGTCTCTATTCTATTCTATTCTATTCTTCCCTTCCTTCCTTCCTTCCTTCCTTCATCTTTCCTCCTTCCTGTCCCTTCCTTCCCTTCCCCTTTCCTTCCTTCCTCCTTCCTTCCATTGTATTCTATTCTATTCTATTCGGTTCTATCTCTGTTCGTATTCTATTCTTCCTTTCCTTCCTTCCTTCCTTCTTCCTTCCTTCCTTCATCTTTCCTCCTTCTTTTCCTTCCTTCCTTCCGTACCTTCTTTCCTTCTTTCCTTCCTTCCTTCCTTCTATTGTATTCTATTCTGCTCTATTCTATTCTATTTCTATTCTTCCCTTCCTTTCCTTCCTTTCATCTTTTCCTCCTTCCTTTCCTTCCTTCCTTCCTTCCTTCCTTCCTTCCTTCTCTTTTCTTCCTTTCCTTCTTCTTTCCTTTCATTCTATTCTTATTCTATTCTATTCTATTCTATTCTATTCTATTCATTCTATTCTTAGTGGTGACAATCCAATTAATTATGGCCATCATGTGCAGCAGCAGGCAAAAAGCCAATGCAATCTAAGTTACATTAACAGAGGGATGTCAATCTGGCAGATCAAGTGAGGTACTAATACCACCACTAGTATAAAGCCTTAGTAAGGCCACAACCTAGAGTCTGCATCCAGTTTTGATCTCCACACTAATAAAAAAAAGATGTCGAGACTGCTAGAAAAATGCAGAGAAAGAGGCAACCAGGATGATGAGGGACTGCGAGGCTGAAAACATACAATGCAACGGTAGCAGGAACTGGGCCTGGCTAGTCCGGTGAGAGCAAGAGACCAGGGGAGACAGCGAGCAGGCATCTTCCAATATTTGGGGGGCGCCCAGAGAGGAGGAGGAAGGGTCAAGCATTCTCCAAGGCACCTAAGGCGCAGACAAGGAAACAATGGATGAAACTGACCAAGCGCAGAGATTCAGCCTGCGAAATAAGGAGACCATTTTCGAACAGGAGAAGAATCCACCCATGGAACAGAAGTTGCCTTTGCGAAGTTGTGGGAACTTCATCCCTGGAAACTTGTAGAAGAAACTGGACAGCCCTCTGCTTAGAAAATGTGTAGGGCAGGGGTCCCAAACCTCTGGGCCGGACCCAGGTACCGCGTCTGTGGGTCATTTTGTTACCGGGCCGCAAAGAAGAAAAGTAGGGGCCTACTTTCTTGGCTCTGCCATCTTGTTTTCGACGGCGCTGCAGAAAGTGCTTCCGGGTGAGCTTGGTTGCGTCGCCGGTTGGAAAGTGGCCTTTGGGTGCTGAAGGAATCCTTGCGCCTTAGTTTCGTCGAAGGGGGGGCGGCGGCTTCCAAACAATATGAGCCCTCCCGATGGCGGTGGAGTCTCGTTACTTCAGGAGGAGATTAAGAAAGAGCCCGAAAAGCCCATCGACCGCGAGAAGGTACAAAGGAGGAGTTGAAGGTGGCAGGGTGAAGCGGGGAACAGCTGGCTGGCTGGCCGGTTGCTCGGCTCGCCTTGCCTTGGTCATGCGTGTGCTGATGCCGGGACCGGTCCGTGGATCATTTTGTACCGGGCCGCAAAGAATGAATAATCGTGAAACTGGTCCCTGGTACAAAAAAGGTTGGGGGCCACTGGTGTAGGGTCTCCTGTTTGGATGGGGGGAGGGTTGGACTAGATGACCTACCAGGTCCCTCCCAACTCTGATTATCTGTTATCTCCTCCAGTACTGACTGATAGTTGGCAAGGGGAGGGGCACGGGGAGGGCCATCACACAGATGGATGGAGGAGGAGACCCTTCCACGTCTTTGCAGCAATGCCCGGGGAGTTGAAGGCACCTGCGGGGCTTCCTTCCTCAGCAGAACATTCGTGATCTGGCTTGGCAGCCAGGAGGATCTCCATTGAAGAGACTGATTTGTGGAGAGCACGAACATCCGGTTCAGCTCCCACTGGAGCAGAATAATGGATCAGCGTTCCAGATTTCCGGCTGAAATGCATGAAAAAAAGTCACCGTGGTAAGAATGATTCGATCATGGAACGAAGAAAGGAAATGCGTGTTTCTGAGCCTGGGCAGGTGAAGATGCGTGGACTTCAATTCCCAGGGTTCCCCAGCCAGCTGTTTTCTAATTGGTGAATGAAACATCTGCAAGAAAGCAACCAAGATCCTCGAGAGAACAGAAGACTCCATGGTCCATCCTTCCTTCCTCCCTCCCTCTCTCCCTCCCTCCCTTCCCCTTTCCCTTTCTCCTTTCTTCCATCCCTCCCTCCCTGTCCTTCCTTCCTTCCTTCCCCCTTTCTTTTTCTCCTCCTCCCTGCAATCTCCACTCCCTTCCAGCACTGATGATGTTACCGAGTTGGGTCATGAAATGTCTGCAAGAAAACAAGCAAGCTCAGAGACCATCAAGGACCCTACAGTCCTCCTCCTCATCCTCCTCCTCTCCACAAACCCCATTCCGTTCTGGCACTGATGATATTCCCTCGTTGGGCCATGAAACGTCTGCAAGAAAATCACCAAGCTCAGAGAGCACCAAGGATCCCACAGTTCAACTCTGAGTTACCAAGATTGTCTTTGGTTGGTCCAGATATCCAACCTCAATTATCTACTCTCAAGAGAGACAAACCCGACCTCCTTCAATCTCTCTTCATATGATTTACTTTCTAGTCTCCTCATCCACTTCATTGCCTTTCTCTGACCTTCCTTAAAGGTTGATGATGCCCAGAACTGAACCATCTCTCTAACAGGTGTTCAGAAAACCTGTCCTGGATCTTTCTAGAAAACACATCTTCTTCCTCTTCCTCTTCCTTCTCTGATGAGATGATCCAGCTGTCTGCAACAAAGAGCATCCATAAGTATGTAGAAATTCCTTGGTTATGTTCTGACCTTGGCTTCCCCAATAGCACAAAGCTGACTCTTCATCTTGATAAACCCCCTTTTATTTAGTTTATAGTGAATTCCTCTCCAGCAAAGTCCTGGCCAAGAGTCTTTCAAGATAGTTCCCAATTACAGACCTTTATCTGGCTGGGAGAGTTGCTAGGCCGATATCTTCCAAACGTCACGCTGTAACAGAAAATACTTGGCAAGGAGTCATGAACAAATCTTCACACGAATGAATTGAACTAATTGTCTCCTGCAAACACCACTCTCCTTTTGCTCCTCTTTATTCCCTATGGGAGGGTCCATTCACCATTCACCTGAGCCTTTACTCCCAAGCCGACCCTTGTTCCTTAACTTTTCCCTTCCTCTGGCAGCTCTGTGCATGCGCACACTGGGAACAGGCTCCAGCTGTTCTTCTTCCCCACTGATCTCCGACTCCAAAGGCAGCTGATAACTGTCGGACGGCCCTGGTCCCATCTCTGCCTCCGATGCAGAGCCCTCGTCCGAGCCTTCCCCAGACTCCATGACTGGCCCATGTCCCTCCCCAACCTCCTCACTGTCCAAATCTGCCACCAGCTCCACTGGTGGGCCACAACAGGTTCTGTGGTAAACCGGTGAATGCCGTGGATTTGCATGAAATATCATTTGAAGTAAGAGTCCTGAAGGCTTTCTAACTTTTGCTTCAGGCTGTTTCGAACATCTGGTATGAGAAGCAGCTTTCTGACTCCCACCCAACCAGCCAGGACTGATCTTCAAACACAAACTCTGTTTATTTCTCCATTCTGAAATGCTTCTGTGTCATGGGGCTAGACTAGAGACATGGGAACATTTCTTCAAGCTGGGACAAGGGGGAACGACATGCTCCCCAGAGTGCAGAAGTGAATTGCTTGCCTAGGTAGGAGTGTTGATAGCTAGTCAATAGCTTCCCTTCATTTCAATTTAAAAAGCAGAGTGCCCTGGGTCCTAATGGCCCCATAAAAACAGAAAGGGGGGGAGCTTTCAATGGTGCAACACCTCCTTGTCCTTTTTCTTTGACTTGTCCTGCTACCAGTTGGAAATCCAAAATGCTCTTGACTCCTTCACTGGCCCTTTCTGTACGATTTCATGGAGCAGAGGTGGGATTCAATTTTTTTTTTTACTACCGGTTCTCCAGGTGTGGTGTGGCTTGGTGGGCGTGGCAGGGGAACGATATACTGCAAAATCCCCCTTCCCTCCCCACCCCACTAACCTGCTTTCCAGCTCTGTTCTCCTCTGCAGGGCAACCAAAGGAGACCCAGCCCATCAGCTGGGACTCAATGGGAGGCAGAGAAGAGATGGGATTGGTAGGGCCACTCAGAGGTGGGATTGGCCAGTTCTCCAACTACTCCAAATTTCCACTACTGGTTCTCTAGAACAGTCAGAACCGGGTGAATCCCACCTCTGATGGAAGGCTGAGTCAAACTTGAGCTGATCAGGATTGAACTGCTGGCAGTGGGCAGAGTCAGCCAGCAATGCTGCATTCTAACCATTATGTCACCACAGCCCTTCTTTCCTTTCCTTTCCTTTCTTTCCTTTCCTTTCTTTCCTTTCCTTTCCTTTCCTTTCCTTCCCTTCCCTTCCCTTCCTTCCCTTCCCTTTCCTTTCCTTTTCTCTTTCCTTTCCTTTCCCTCTTTCCTTTCCTTTCTTTCCTTTCCCCTTTCCTTCCCTTTAGTTTTCTTTCCTTTCCTTTCCTCTTTCCTTTCCTTTCTTTCCTTCCCCTTCCCTTCCCTTTCCTTTCCTCTTTCCTTTCCCCTTTCCTTCCCTTTAGTTTTCTCTTTCCTTTCCTCTTTCCTTTCCTTTCTTTCCTTTCCTTTTTCCTTTCCTTTCCTTTCCCCTTCCCTTCCTCTTCTCCTTTCCTTTTCCCTTTCCTTTCCTTTCCTTCCTTCTTGCTTGGTTCCATTTTTTCCCTTCCTTCCTTCCTTCCTTCCTTCCTTCCTTCCTTCCTTCCTTCCCCTTTCCTTTCCTTTCTTTTCCTTTCCCCTTTCCTTTCCTTTCCTTCCTTTCCTCCCTCCCTCCCTTTCCATTTAGCAATCGCCCTTGGATTTATATACTGCTTCACAGAGCTTTTACAGCCCTCTCTAAGCAGTTTACAGAGTCAGCCACTTGCCCCCCAACAATCTTGGTCCTCATTTTACCAACATCAGAAGGATGGAAGGCTGAGTCACCCTTTAGAAGGAAGGAAGCAAGGAAGGAAGGAAGGAAGGAAAGAAGGAAGGAAAGAAGGAAGGAAAAGGAAAGGAAAGGAAAGGAAAGGAAAGGAAAAGAAAGGAAAGGAAGGATTAGTACCAGTCCTTAGACTTATATACCACTTCACAGTACTTTCCATCCCTCTCAGCGGTTTACAGAGTCAGCCTCTTGCTCCCAACAATTTGGGTCCTCATTTTATAGACTTTGGAAGGAGGGAAGGCAGTGGTGGGATTCAATATTTTTTACTACCAGTTCTGCAGGTGTGGCTTGGTGGGCGTAGCAGGGGAAGGGTATACTGAAAAAAAACACCTTTCCTCCCCACCCCACTAACCTGCTTTCCAGCTCCGTTCTCCTGTGCAGGGCAACCAAAGGAGACCCAGCCCATCAGCTGGGACTCGATGGGAGGCAGAGAAGAGATGGGATTGGCAGGGCCACTCGGAGGTGGCACTGGCCAGTTCTCCCAATTAGTCAAAATTTCCCCTACTGGTGGTTCTCCAGAACTGGTCAGAACCAGCTGGATGCCACTTCTGGACCAGAGACTCTGCCAGGATCAAAAGCTGAATTTGTAACTTGGGCATTCCTCTGATCCTGCAGCCCAGCAACCCAGCCGAGGGATTTTTGGGGGAATCTTTTGCAAAATGCAGTTGATCTATGGCAGCAGAGGCCCCATGCAGCTTTGGGGGGCTCAGACAGGCCCAGCAACCTTTGAGGGGTCAGGAGCCCATACGTAGAACAGAGAATCATAGTATTGGAAGGGTCCTTGGAGGTCTTCTAGTCTAGTTCCCCCTGCTCAAGCAGGAGACATTCCACCATTTCAGACAATGATTGTCCAGTCTCTTCTTAAAAGCCTCCAGGGAATGGAGCACCCACAATTTCTGGTGGCAAATGTGGTTAGAAAGTGGGATGTTTTTGAAATATAATAGTGGCATAGTTAAAAATCAGAAAGGGAATAAATAATGGAAGATCATAACCCAATATAAATAGGTGATTTTTTATTAGAATTATATAAGTCAGTTAAATGCCACAGACATGATCAATAATGTTTTATTTGTAGTTAGAAGAGGGATATTCAGAATATGGAGATTGGCACAAACAAAAGAGGTTGAAATGGTGAAAAATCAAAGAACGAAAGATTGACAAAAATATGTATATCAATATTAAGATTGTCAATTGTATTGAATATGAAGACTCTTGTCATATTTGTTCTAAAACGTAAGACACTCTGGTGCCACACTGTTCACGCAATGATATGCTTGTAAAAACAAGAATTTTTAAAAAATAAAATAAAAAAAACTTCTGGTGGCCAGCTGTTCCACTGGTTAATTGTCCTCACTGTCAGGAAGTTTCTTCTCAATTCCAGGTTGCTTCTCTCCTTGCTTTGTTTCCATCCGTTGCTTCTTGTCCTGCCCTGTAACTTGAGGACTACCCATACTTGGGAATCAAGATGCCTGCTACTATTTTATTTATCCAGCAGTTCCTCAACTTCTGTCTGACCTTTGTCATCTAGGGGTTAATTCCCCCAAAGGTTGTGTGATGACACAAAGGCCACACAGTCAGATAATCAGTTGGAGTCCCTTTATTACCTCCAACTTTGCCCCCAATGTCCAGGTTACCTTCTGGGCTGGAGAAAAACTCTCCCAGGAACATCCTTTGGCTGCAGAGAATCAAGTCCAAAACATGGTCAACAAAAACTGCAACTAAAAGTCCAATCAAGGCAAAATGATGCAATTAATCCGGCAGGGCAAGAGAAGGAATTCCAGACGTGAAGGCATGGCAGTAATTCAACACGGTTGGGAGGATGCCAGAAATGCAGATAACCAAAGCAAACACAAGATCAACTCACGTTTATTCCCAGAAGACGCTGCACTCAGCATGCATTTCTTTTAAACTCTCTTCCCAGCTGTGGCTAATGATGGAATCAGGACCTTTCCTCCCCTGTAAGCCTTGCAACCCACGTTGCTCCCTTCTCCGTTCCTCGCTGCGTGCCCTAGTGTCATGTCCCTGGTGGAGACTGACTCTGAGGGAGAGGAGGAACAGTTGACAGGGAGTGGAAGTGGGGCTCTGGAGGTTGTGGAGGGGGCTGGGGAAGGGCAGAGGCTGGCTGGGCAGTCAGAGGAGGACCCAGGCCCATCCCCTCTCCATCCTAGGGCAGGCAGGGAGGAGAGGATAAGGGAGAGACGTGGTCTCCTCGGGAGGAGAGGGCCTTGATCCTCTTCATGGGCTGCAGCTGTGACAACTGGATAAGAGAATGGACATGTGTATGGGCAAATGCTGGAAACAAAGCATGGAAATATCTCTAGTTTATTGTTCCTCTCTCAATTTGGCCTCCTTCCCAGTGTGTGATCTGTTATCTGTGGACATCTTCAAGCCCTTATCTTGCCTGGTTTGTGTTGTTTTTTACTCTCTATAATTTAAAAGGCATTTCTTCCTTCTTGTAACTGCTTGTGTGGGCGTTTTTTGTCTTCAGTCAAGGATATTTGGAGCTTGGAAGCAAAATTAAGGTATAAAAGGGGCTTCACCTGTTTTTTTGTGACTGTTGCAAGATAGCAACCTCAGTTAAGTTGGCCTAATAATAGCTCGCTTTCAAACCCTGCTGGTCCATGAAATAATGGCCCCCTCATGTCCGCTCGGGCGAACAGAGGGCGACCGCATGCGCCGGTGACACATAAATTTTATTATTAAAATGAACATTTAAAGCCTGTACACCCAAGTAACGCATGGAAGGAGGGCCGATAAATCAGATGGTTAAACCGGTCACGTCACATTTAGTACTACTTGGATACTTGACCGGCAAATCAACTCAAGGTTAGAAGAAGGGATAAATTAGGGAGGTGGGAGGAAAGGGGAGGGGGAGAGGTTTGCAACGGGTGGAGAAATTGAAAGCTCTGAAAGGAGGATTGGAAATGGTGTCTTCCCCCCATTCTCCTGATTTAACTTGGTTAATTTTTCAATTCGCTTCACTTCAGAATGGAGCTGGAAGGGACCTTGGAGGTCTTCTAGACCAACCCCCTGCTCAGGTAGGCCAGAAAAAAACGGCTTGTAAGCTTTAAAGCAGGTTGATCAATTGGTGGGGGATATTCCACCCCCTCCTGTGACAAAGGGGGAGGGGGAGGGGGGGAAATAAATTAGGACATCATTCTCTTGCGATGAACGGCTGAAAGAATTGGGGGACAGAGACGTATCTGCGAACGAGACCCCCCTCAAATCCTTGTTGGAGGAAAGAGGAATTGGAAATGTATGATTATATTTTGACTCACGATGTTTCGTTTTGTGACCGAAGTTACAATGGCCATGAGAAAAAAAAATTACAACCGTTTTTTCACACTTACAGACTGTTGCAACCAGGGGATTCCAATTTTTTAACAACTGGTTCTGTGGGCGTGGCTGGGCGGGCGTGGCTGGGCGGGCGTGGCTGGGTGGGCGTGGCTGGGTGGGCGTGGCTG
>BHFT01023934.1:0-25075 GCA_004320025.1 Laticauda laticaudata | reverse complement strand
ACATTTTAGATATTATAATGGTACAATCAGATGGAGATTAGAATAAAATTCTTTTGGGAACACTTCAGTTTTTCCTTTGATGGGTAGTTATTTTGGTGTTATATTCTTTTTTCTTTCTTTCATGAATTCAAAGCATTGTGTAGAACATTAACTCTATCCAAATCTTTGCACATCACAGCTTTGTCAGATAGTCTGGCAAAAGGCCCATCCAAAATTACTGTCAACATTTATGAACCTGAGTCTTCCTGGTCCTAATCCATCCCTTAACCATTTTACACTTGTTCTCTGGTGTACAATTAATATATTTAATTGTACTTGCTAATTGGTGCATTTGTCATGAACAAAGCCATTTTTTCAGTATATAGTAATACCATGAATGTTCTCCTTGTGTATAAATCTTTGGAATCAACTTTCTGAAAAGCGGCATCATATTTGTTCCATAAACAAGCAAATTCTTTCAGTTTAGCCAGCTGCATTAAATGTCTTGTTATGTTCTCTCTATCATCATCATCATTTAGACCTATGCCTCTAAAGAGTCACTTACTTAAATGACATACTTATAGACATGATAATAATTAGGCAGCTTGAATATTTATGCTGAAGTTTCTCCATCCTGATCCTGGTCAGTTACAATGCAGAGTGAAGGGACCTATAGGTTCAACATTTCAGTTTTCCTGAAGTAGTTGTGCAACTAAAACTATCATTCCACACTCAAATGTACAGTTGGTGCATTGGGTGACCAATATGTTGCCATAGCTTCAGTAAGACTGGAAGAAGTCCTGAACGTAATTTCTTGAAATCTCTTCCAACTGAATTTGTCTTACTGATATCAAGGCAGATAACTATCCAACTGAATCATTCCATGATATTTACAATATCTGTCAATTATCCTCTTTTTCCATTTAAGAAAATGATTGAGTAGTCTGGTGTTCATGGGAAACCTGCAGTGAAATAAAAAAATCATCCTGTCTATCAGCGTTGAAACTCATCCTCTGTTATACCTGATTGTGAATGAATTCAAGACTGGAGAGGAAATGATTGAGTGTAGCAATAAGATTTCAAGATGGAAAAGAATCCCAAATAAATATGAATAATGTGTAAAGGAATTGTTGGGTGAGATATAGAGGAAATATAGTACGCCAAATATGCAAGCTATATATTTTGTACTTCCCACATATTGTTGGTTTCCTGGAAAGCATTCTCATGAACATCTGTAGCTTTGCTATTTGAAAGGTTGCAGTGGACCATAATTTGACTTGTATTTTTTAGCCAAGAAGACACAGGAGTCTCATATACAGGAGTCTCTGTGGTTAAACTGGGAGAAGATTAAAAGACAATGTTATTTGAAAATTCCAGTCTGGCTATCAACTATTGAAGCATTTTCTTATCTATAATGTACAAAAGGAACCAAACAGTTTTAAGATATGGTGAAATATTGACATGAAAAGGGTGAACTTAAATCTATACAAAAAACTAGAGGAAACAAGGATATTAAGATGAATTGGTTTTCATATGTGCACATACATTCAAGGTATGATAAAGATTCTAAAACAGAAGTTTCTATGACTAACTTGACTGACTTAGATAAGATTTTGACAGGTACTGAGAAAAGGTTGATTTAAAAATTGTATGGATATTTTATTAGAAATTTAAACTAGAAGAAGAACAAGTTAAAGAAACTGTGATTGCTTGGGGGGAAGAATTTTTGGATATGGGATTGATCTAGCGGAATTGGCAAAATTGGTGGTTCTCAAATTATAAAATGACATGTCAACCAGCATTTTAAGAAAATGTTGTATAAGATGTTTTACAGGGTACATTTCCTCCGACATTAGCAAGAATGTTCAAGGAATAAATTCCGAAAATATGTTGGAATGTCATTCAGGAACCTGGCTCATATTACCATATTGTGGTGGACTCTAGTTGCGATAAATCCAGTCAGTCTGGAAAAAAGATGACAAAAAAGCATATAGATTTGAAAGTAGAGATATTTTTATTTGGGAATTTTACCTGAACAATCATTAGTAAAGATTGAACATACCTGATTGTAATGTATTAAACAGCGGCTAGGATTGTTATTGCTAAAAACTGAAAAAAAAATGGAAAATACCATCACAGGAGGAAATCATCTAAGAAATATCTGGATATGTGCTGAAATAATGGTAGATTGACATTTGAATTAGAAGAAGCAAAGAAGATAAAACAATTTTATAAAATTTGGGATTATGTTTTCTATCAATGGTTAGACAATAAATATCAGTAATGAAAGATGTTAGATTTTTTAGGAAAAATACTAAATATATTAAAGATGTATTCTTTCTTATTATTTCTACAAAATGATTCTAGGATAGATCGTTTTATGGGATGATAATATGAATTGTCATAAAAAAATTAATGTTAAAATATCACCATTTGTGGAAAACATGAATAATAAAAGTATCATCAAATGATTGATTAATAATGATATTAATGTATTTAATATTTGATTGAAAATAGAGATTATATTTACAATGATTAATTATATTGAAGGGACTATGAAAATGGAAGCACAAAATAATTTGGTAACCAACCGGCACACTGTATGTACATATATGGAAGATGACTTGATGTTTTTATGTTTTGTTTGTTTATGTTTGTTTTAAAAACCAATAATTTTTTTTTAAAAAAAGACACAGCTGATTACCTGACCTTCTCTAGCCAAGAAGACACAGCTGATTCACTAATCCAAGGAACACACTTACCTGTAGCTGCAGAATTTTGTCATTTACAATGGGTCTTAATCATGCACTGAAAGCTAAGCCCTATAGGGAAGGTCTAATGAATTAGAGCCTAATGCCTCCTATTCCCCAACCAGAATAGTAAAGTTTCTGAAATAGATCTCTAGAGAGATATACAGATGCCTGTGGATTTTGGCTGCAATAAAACTGATGACTACCAATTGCTCTATCTACCCTTTTTCGTTCTCTCTCTCTTTCTGTCCTGGGGAGCAATTTGCTTATTCTGGATTAATTTGGATATCCATAGATGGTTTATTGGGGGGTGGGGAAGGAATAAATGAATATTTCTCTGGAGATGTGCCTAATTTGTGGGCTTCCCCAGGTAAAATAGGAAGGCTACTATTTATAGATTGCATAATTATATCTCCAGCACCTTTATGCTGCTTCTGCCATGCTAAGTGGGTCACCTCTTTGTTTTTCAAATGAGGATGGAGCTTTTTTGACATACCAATAAACCTTGCAACAATAAAAGGAAACAATATTCATTATGTTGCTACTTGGGGACTTTCTTTTAAAAGTTGGGCCAGTAAATGCTTTTTAATCCCAAGATGCACCGATTGTGATAATGTAAGGCAGGCAAACTGAGCGTCAGTAATAAAATCATTGCAGATATGAACAGAATAAGAAATTGGTCGAAAGACTCATGTAACCACATGTGTTTATTCCATGAGGGACAAAAGGCAAGCAAAATAGGCAATGATTTTTTCTGGGATTTGTTTCTTGTGGGAAAGGTTTCTTGTGTGCTGTATACGTAGGCAAGCATAGGGAGGAAAGAAGCAGAATGGAATTTACAGGTTATGGTTTTAAAGAATTTTGCTACTGTTTGACTTATCCACTCTTAATCTGCAAAAATAGAAAAAAAGCAGCAGCTTTTATTCTGTTTAACCGTCCCTTTTTTTAAATTATGAAAGCTGCAGAGTATAATATGGCACAACCGTAAAATATAATTTTGTTTTTTAGTCTGCAAAAGGGTGGTAGAATTGAAATTATAATAAATCTGCTGATGTCCAGCATTGATTGTTTCAAACCTCTGGCTTTAATGTGCAATAGTGCAGTGTATTATGATGCTATGATTAAGGATTTGTTGAAAAGGGGGAATCTGGAGCCAGGTTGGGCTTTTGCACTGCTTGACTTTACCACAATTATTGGTTTTCTGAAATATGTCCCTATGCATTATTCTGATCAGATTACTTGCATTGTACAATTCTCTGATGAATAAGGAGACAGTCACACAAAATAAATCTTGACCTGAAATTTAATCTCCATAACTATAGACCAGAAATAAGTGCCTTTATGCACCTCTGATGATGAGTTTGTGTATTTTCCATAATAGGAGTATATTTTTCATTACATAATTGTCTCTAATGGAAATCCACACAACAGAAAAGTAAATGAAGTCAAAAGGTGCAGTAAAAGAGTGGGAGGAAACATGAAATATTTTTTCTATGCTTAATTCATACAAATGTCAATTGTTTTATAATTTGATCTGAACACCGTAACATCTTTTTATCACATTTCCCTTGAAGGTTGGAGATAGGATCTAACTTTGAAGCAATGTGTCCCATAATGCATTCTACCTCTTGTGTCTCTTTCAGTCACTCTGACTAATCATAATAAATTCCAAAATCCGGAAACTGTGAAAATGGTGACCTCTGGGAAAAGGCAGACTGTACCTGAAGATTTCTGGATCTGTTGACCAGGACTCTGATAATTCTGATTAGTCCAAAGTTCCCTATGTTGAAATGACAGAAATAAAATTCAAGACTCAGCAAACCTTCAGAGTTGTGGAAGCTGGATAAGGGAAATCATAAGTTTGCAGATGAATATGTGACCATAACCACAAGATGCGTGCACAAGTATTTTGTAACTTCTGAACCTTATCAACTGTAAGCACTTAGACTTATATACTACTTTACAGTACTTTACAGCCCCCTCTAAGCAGTTTACAGAGTCAGCATATTGCCCCCACAGTTTGGGTCCTCCTTTTACCCATCTCAGAAGGATGGAAGGCTGAATCAGCCTTGAGCCTGGTGAGATTCAGTCTGCCAAATTGCAGGCAACTGGCTGCAGCAGAAGTAGCTTGCAGCACTGCACTCTAACCACTGCACCACTGAGGATGGCAATGAAGAAAGCTATATGCCTTATGGGAGGACCCACACTTTGGCCAGTATGGAGTAAATGTGTAATTTAGAGAGAGAGAACCTGGACTCTGCCTCCTCATTCACGCTAAGCTACACCTGGTTTCCTGCTCAAGAAATCCTCTTATATTTTGAGATGCTTCCAGTTGGATATTTAGACAAGCTTTACTTGCAATACTATTTCTCATATTTCTGTGTAGGCATAGGATTTGTGAGAGCACTCTGCACAATTGTACTTTTAGTGAAATTCAAAGGCTAGAGAATTCCAGATAAAACATCACCAGATTGAGACCATTTAGTAAAGAGGGAAAAAAAACCTGAATTACTTAAAACAATCAGTTTCACAATGATCCAGTGAAGATGTTGTCAGGACAGACAACAACCTCAACAACCACAACAAGAATAATGAATTTTATTCTTCAGACTGCAGTAATAGCCATTGAGCTAGATGGATTTCAAATGGAATTAGATAAATTCATGGACAACAAGGCTATCGATAAGGTTCTGGGTATGATTGATAGATATATTACCTCCAGAATCAGAGAGAGAGAATGCCTGTGAATACCAGTCTTTGGGGAACAGCAGCAGAAAAGGACTTATTACTGTAATGTTGTGCTTCTGGGTTTCCTGTAGGCATATATTTAGCCTCTGTGGAAAAATGAATGCAGTCTTCTCCTCCTCTTATTAGCCTCTTTTTGGCTACTCACTCTTAAAGTAACATGTTTGACAATCTTTTCAATCGATTAATAGAAGCACAGTTTAAATCTTAAATAGGTTCCAAGTGGGATTAGACTAATTGATGGAGGATAGATCTATCAACAGCTATTAGCTATGCTAACTAAATCCCTATTCCCTATTCAGAGACAGTATACTTTTGAATGCAAGATGCTACAACTGTCCACAATCTTTATAACTTGCTTATGGACTATTTATTAATTTGATTTGTATAGCTTTCCAACTCACCTAAGTAACTCAGGATGGCATTCAAGGATTAAAACCATAGATAATGCATGATATAATCCATGATATACAACTCTAAGTATCCAAGAATAAACAATAACACCATTTCAGAAAAAAAGCACACCAACAACAAGACTTATCAGTAGATAACCGAAGAACCTCTGAATGCCCATTGCTAAGAAAGATGATTTTACCCAGCATGAACCTTGCTATATTCTTAAGTTACTGATTGTTAAATCTTTCTTGATAATAAAAATAATTTATATTATTCAGTATACAGAAGTCTATTAATTAAAATATTCCATAATATTCATATATGCATCTCATTGAAAATACCAGCATAATATAGCCCGAACAGTATATTTCCATTTTATTCAGAAGGGATATGTGTATGAATAACAATTCTTTAAAAAATAATGACAAAACAGAATGAAATATTTATAATAATATAAATAAGACTTTTGTGAAATTAGACACACAGTTTTGGGGTTCATATGTATCAGCAGTTAAAATAATGCTGTGGCAAGGAAATAATTTTGGAATTGAGCTATTACTGAGATCGAGAAAAAGGGAAATACTCTACTGAATATTGGCACTGCTATTCTTTTGGAGAAAGAATTTCACAGACTGATGTAGTGATATAGTAGGTAGTCTTCAAGATGAACAGTAGATGACCAGAGCCTTAACTTATGAGGCAGTCAAGCAAGGCATACTACATCTTCAACTTAAAGTTTACAAATTCAAACATCAGTGGCAGTGCAGAATACTATAATATAAATTAGTATCCATCTTTGCACCCAGAAATTAAATTCAAGGCATTATTTCAAGCTTTTAATATTGCCCACCTGAGATGTCATCACAGGCAAAATAGGATGCCTATATTTTGTTCACTATAAGTTTCAGGAGAAAGCTTGCAAGGGCCTCTGTGCCTACATTAATATGCTGGAAGCTGAAGCCAGTGAAATTTATGTAAGGTTGTGAATATGTCACAACTATGCTGGTTGTGCTTGCTTGAACATAAAGCATCATTTCCAGTCAAATTGGCTTTCTATCCCACCTTGGCTGTGAATCTCTCCCTTCACTTTGATTGCCAAAGGCTTATATGACAAACATAATATCGTTATCAAAAGATGGCAGAGGTGAAGTAGAATATTATATTATTTTGATGGTTTGTGTTACCTCCAGAGGCCAAAGTTCAAATAATGGCTGCATTCTCAAGTGAAAATTCATTTGGTAATTCTATGCTGGCTAGCATTAATCTGAATCTTGAGTAATACTCTTTACCGTGGCCAGGGTACCACTTTCTAATCACAGGCCAAGACAGGAGCAGGAGGAAGAATGCCAGCTGGAATGGAAAAAGATTGGCACAACCATCCAAGGATGTTTATGCAGCACCTGATTGGCTCAAGATAGAGTTTGCCATTCAGTTAAACTTGATGGGAAGAATAGCACTTTATATGTTCGGCATTTTATACGTCATATCTGCCTGAACACAGATGTCCAACCGGATAAATTTAGGATAAGCTATTATTAATAGGTTCATTTTGAGGCTGATGGGCATCCAACTTCTCCTGCCCATCCTGTAATGTATTCAGCTAAATCTCTGTGAAAAAGGTGTCCAACTTCCCCCCAACCTGATACTCTTCTTTAAATTTCTTTTTAACTCAGAACACTAATTCAGTTTCAACTGTAATTGGAATTCTGTCTTTCCTTCCCCTTTGTTTAAAATATTAATAAAATATATTTCTATTTAAAGCAAATTTGAATGGTAAACTAGTAGAAAACCTTTATCCAGAATTCAGTTTTATAATCTGTTCAGAAAAGTTGTTATTTAAAGCCCATGTCACACCGAACCAACGGATGCAAAGAGGATGTAAAACGGACAAAAAACCTTGCCATCCGTTCGAAACTCTATGTACTCACGCCTCGTTTGGCTTTCCTCTCTATCCGTCCAGCATCGGGTCTATTGACGTTTTATCCGCCTCCCAAGTTTTTTTTTTTTTTGGGGGGCTTTTTTTGGGCCTAAAAACTTTTCCGCGGAAAATGTATTCCAGTTTCGTCCCGTTCTGATCCCGCTACGCATCTGCTATTGCATTTCGCTTCTGCATCTGTTACGCGCCGCTATATCACGCTTGAGCATCCGTGTTGCAATCCGCAATGCTATCCGCCGATGCGGGGAGGAAGCGACGGATGTGTGGAAGAGATGCAGAACGGATTGCAGAACGGATTTGCTTAATGCAGAAACAAAGCATTGTATAGTCAGGCTAGAATAAAACGTTACACAGAGGGGACTCATCTCAGATATTAAGGATGCCGTAGAGGATGCCTAGAGAGGATGCGAGGATGCCTAGAGGATGTCCCAAAGGGGACGCTATAACTGCCTATAAAAAGAGGGAAGTTAACTCATCGATGCATCTCACTTTCAGAGCCAGCAAGCGGTACCCTCGTGCAGGGCCTAGTGGTGCAGGCTTCAATCGCTGAGCGTATTGCCTCTTTCAAACAGCATCCAGGTCAATGTCCAGCGTGGGATTCAATAACCACAGTTCCTTTGGCAGGCCAACATACCTTCTGCAACCAGTATAACCATCTACCAGGCTCTTGTGAACTCTACTATGGGTAAGAAAAGAGGCGGCAAGAAGCGTTGGGTCCAAAAAAATGGATCGGGAGTAAGAGCAGAGTACGGACCTGATACAACAAGCTTGAGGTAGAGCTCAGGAACGAAGACAACTTCATGAGAATGCCTCCAGCCATGTTTGACGAAGTTGTGAGCGCTGACACCAGGTTGACAAGCAGAACACCAACTTCGGCCCAGCTGGAACCTGGGCTCAGTGGCACTCACTCTGGGCCACCTGCCTCAGGCACCTCCTACAAAAGCATGCAGTTACGACTGGAGGGTGGCCAACAACACCATCAGCAATTGTGGTCAGGAAGTGGTTGCTGGCCATCATCGAATTAATTACAAGGCAGGAGCTCCTCCAGTGCCCCCACTGAAACGAGGGATGGAAGAAAGTTGGCAGAGCAGTGGTATCAGAGTGGACACTTCCCGAACACCGTTGGAGACCATAGGATAGGCAAGCACGTGGCCTGCAAGCTTCCAGCCAACTCGGGGTACACTTATTTCAAATTAACAGGGCTTCTTCAGCATCGTCCTCTTCGCCCATGTTCGATGTGACTACAAGTTCATGGTACATCGATTGCTTCAGCTATGGTCTCATTCTTCAGAATCGCCAGGTATTACACGCTAGTCACTCAAGGAGGGGCTTTTAGAGGGCAACCGTCATCGTGGGTTTCCATTATCAGACCCCTGCACAACGACACGCCAAGATGTGCCTACTTTTCATTCGTGGGGATTGCATGCCTTCTCCCCGAACCTACCTATGAAGCCCTACACATTCCAGGAACTCCTGACCGTGGAGGAGGATCTTCAACTACAGTGTCCAGGGAAGGCGGGTGGTGGGAATGCCTTTGGCATCCTGGCCAACAGGTCCAGGTACTTATCACCAATGCAGCATCGCCCCAGAGACCATGAGGAGATCGTGGAAGTTTTGCTTTGCATCCTGCACATCTCATGGCACCGCTACCAGTCTTGCAGAACAGGCTCGTTTGACCGTCATCAGGGAATGGGGCACATGGGAGCCTGGGGAATGGAGGCAGAGGAAACTTGATAGACACTGTGGACTGTGCCAGGCCACAAGCAGAGCCTCACGGGAAGGTGAAGAAGCAGCGCAAGTTCCTGAGGGACACTGGTTGCAAACTCCCCATCTGGGAGCTGGGTGGAGTGCAACGACAGTTGTGGTAGATTGCGTTATGGATGCTTCCTTCAGCCTGTCTTCATCACATGGTGAGGATTGGGAGCCATGTTATTTGGGTGGGCCTACAATGAACAGGGCATTTAAAAAGGTTGTGTTTGTGTTCAAATGTGTGGGCAATGTTACATTGTTATATAAAAAAGGCGCCATTAGGATTTGGCACCTGGCGAGGGTAGACCATACAGTCCCACTATGCTTGCACTGGAGGTTATATCTATTCCCACAGCTATTACCATCCCAAAAAGGTTATCCTGGCTCATTCCACAGGTATCCCTTGCCACCTACTGCTTATCTTAAACCATCCACAGGCATTGCAAGGCTTTAAGCCAATTGCTAAAATTTCCACTAAGACTTTATTAAACAAAGAAATGAAGCAAGTGTGTGAATGAAAGATAAAACTTTATTGAACACAAGCTGTAAAAAAAATGCCCAGGGTCAAGTGTCCAAATAAAGTCCCAGGTAGCCATCTACCCAGTCTCTGGCACTCTTCTTGTGGTCACTCGTGAGGGTGTGCAGTCTCAGGGCGTAGAAGCGGTGCAGGTGCTGTGGTGGTGGGTGGTGCTGCGAGTTGCCTGGTCCCAGAGGAACAGGGGACGGTGTATGTTGAGGAAGGTGTCGGGACAGCTGGTTCAGCCCTGCGAATGCTGAGGGTCCTTCCTCATGCATGGCAGGTGTCAGCCAGTACTGATGAGATGTACTGAGGGCCGGGCTTGGCGGTGGTGGTGGAGGAATGGAGTTAGTTAGTGGGGCTGTCTGCTCTTGCAGCTGGGTGAGGGACTGGACGTGTGGTGGCTCGCTGTCGTCGGTGGTCCATTGTGTGGGTGCTCGGTTGGCATGCAGTGGCGACGGTGCTTGCCGATGACTTCTGTGCCTGGAATGGGGAAGGGCTGCTACCTGTGCTGCTTGAACTCCTGGTAAGCGTAGCCCTGGTAGGTGAGGGTCTGTGGGGAAGCTTGGAATGGGAGGGGGACATCACTGGGGGTGGAGGTGGAGGAGCAGCCTGGATGGGTGGGAGCAGGTTCCTCTGGTCTGGAGGGTTGTGAAGGCAGTTCCGTGATCCGCGTTCCTTACTAGCTGGTTTTACTGTGGATCCGCCATGTCCTTGAGGGGTCTGGTTGAATAGGTGAGGAAGGGCTTTTGCGGTTGGAGGATTGAGAGAGTTGGTGTGGACCAGCTGAGAGGAGGAGATCTATGATGGTGCAGATGGTGTGTCCCTGATCTCAGCAGGACAGTGTGATCAGCCCTCTGGCTGTCGGCTCTCTAGCCTTTCTTCGGGAGGCGGAGCTGGGGAGTGGATGCGGCTAGGACTGGTGTGGACTCGATGTCAGGGAGTTCCTCTACGCATCACCACACTATACCACACTGGTCCGTGGGTTCTCTGCGTTGGCACGCTCACAGAAACCTGCCTGGAGGACAGGGACGTGACTCATCGGCCGGGAAGAGAGGTCGCAGCAGTGGCTTGCCGGATGAGAGAGGGTAGTGAGAGGGGATGCTGAGTGCTCCTTGGTGGCGGACCTCCCTCCAGGAAGCTGCATTGGCCATTATGTAGTCTCTCTGTCTCTCAGCTTAGTGGGCTGGCCACGGATTTCTTGAGGTGCAGCTTCCACGTACCAGGTGTGGCATCATGTTTCCACCAGCGGAGAAGACGGACTCCGAAGTGTACGCATCTCTCTGCCTCTCTGATTCTCCAAGCAGCCTGGCTTCCGTTTTGGTGTCGTTACAGCCGGTGTCCCTTCTTGCCACAGATAGTCATTCTCTCTCAGCCACTCCAGCACTCTCCTCGTGCGGCCTTCCTCAATGTTAGTATTGCCTCCTTCCCCTCCTCCATACGCCTCTTTCTCTGGGCTGGACCAGATGGGCCCTCATCGTGGCGGCTCCCACGGTGGTAGGGGCTGCTCCTCCACCCACCACCAGCAGCACAGCAGGATCATCTTATTATCACATTCATCATCTCAGCATCATCATCATCTTACGTATCCTCACAGCAGGTCATTAAATCATTCAATCCATCATCATCAGCGTAGCAGGAGCAAGCAGCAACAGGATCATCACCCATCAGCAGCAGCGGCAGAAGGATCAGCGCAGGCAGGCGCCAGCAGTCCATGTGGCACGAGCCAGGACCAGGTCATAGCAGCGATCAGGCGAGCAGGACCAGGGAGCACGAGACAGGGAACGGAGCCAATTTCAGGCGAGCACGAGCAGCACTGAGCAGGGACAGACAGGACAAGAGCAGCTTCACAGGAGTAAGCCCAGCAGGAAGCCCCAGCATTAGCAAAGAAGCACCATCACCTAGGAGCAGCTTTCAGCAGAAGCCCGCAGAAGCAGAGTCAGGGCAGGATGCGGAGAGGTTGGCCCTGTCCCTCTTGCAGGGATGGCGGGCAGGGCTGCTGAGGCTTTATTCCTCCCATGGTTGTGGGTTGCTTGTGCCGATCGGGTGGCAGGCACAAGGCTGGCGGAAGCCAGGCATGAGACATGGGCAGGCCAGGGCTACGAAGGCTGGAGGTAGGTGGCAGAGCCTGGCAGGTAGGCTGGCAGGAAGACCTGGCAGGTAGGATGCAGGAGCTTGGATGGAAGCTGGCAGGTGGGCCTGGAGGAAGCCTGGCAGCGAAAGCCTGGCAGGAAGGCAGGCAGGCAGGGACCAAGGTGGCTGGAAGGCAGGGCTGGGCGCAAGGCTGGGCAGGCAGGCATTGCAGGCAGGGCAGGAAGGAACTCGAAGTGTCTCCGCAGCAGGTCTTTTCTCGGAATGCTGGCCACGGCCCGCTTCCCCTTTATATCCGCGGTGGCTTTGCGCAATTGCATCCCCCGCATGCGCAATTTAACCCCAGGCATCCGTTAGGCTTCCTCTGTGCATCCGCTAGGATTTTGCTGTGCATTCGCTTCATCCGCTGGTGATCCTGTCTTGCATCTGCTATATCCGTCCGGTTCCCTCAGCGAAACCTGGGTTGTGCCATCCACCCCATCGTCCCTTCCGCTTTGCTCCGTTCCGCATCGCTTTGCATCCGTCCTGCGTCCTTCCCGCGTCCTGTTATCCGCTCCGGTTTATGCAAATTTTTGCCCCTTTTGAGAGCGGCTAACAACGGATGGAACATTTTGCTCGTCCGTTGTGTCCTTTTTGCATCCATTGGCCGGTGTGACATGGGCTTAACTCTAATCCTTTCTACTTTGTATCCCTAATCAAGACAAAAGTATTCATGATAAGGGTTTGATGTGACTACTATATCATGAGATTGAACTATCAAACTACACACTGTAGATTTGCAGATACAGATGTACAGTTGTTAGTCTGGTTCTCTGCAAGAATAAAGCTTGCATATATCTTTTCAGGTGTAAACATTTGGTTTTCAGATGAATATGCTAATTACACAGGACTCTTAGATTTGCTGACAGAGAACATTAGACATTTTAAAATTAAAAACAGAAACTCAGAATCTTAATCATACCTTAAAAATATCAGACTTTCAGGAACCTAGCCAATCCACACAAAACCAGAAGAAACAGAAAAAAAAACCTGAATCTGAAGATTGGAAATTACTTGAACGCAGCTGAAATATGACATCCACACATGGCAAGGTTAAACTTTTCTTGTGTTACAAAGAAACATTGGCAAGAGTTTAAATCTATATTGTGATGATTGACTTTCAGCCTCTATACAACAGTAAAGGTACCTCTGCTTCTTTTCAGGCTACATCTACCATAACTTGAAGAAATCTTGTGTCCGATCATAAAGGACTTTCAGCGCCTAGCAAAATTTTCCTCCAAATTGCAGGTGAAACTCACAATTTGTTGAGAAGAGCTCTGGTTCATTTCTAAAGATCAGCATCTGTTATTAAAAATTAGGATAGAAATTATTCTTCTCCAATCTATATTTTTATCTGAAACATCAACTGAGCTCTTAATCAGAAACAGTTGCTCAACTAAGCTTCTTTTGTATTGCAGCAGAAATATACAGAACAAAAAAGGAAAAGAGAAAAAAAAAAGAACAATACATGATAGATCTGAGTTCCAAGTCCACCCAGACAGTTTAACCCTTAGGTCATTGTGTTTGTATTTCACTGATTGGATTGTTAATAGATTTTCTTCATTTGTGTGAGACATTGTGAATGATGTGCTGAGGCCTTTCTATTACTACAACACCAGCGCCCATGGTCCACCTGTAAGAAGATAGTGTTAAAAGCTGCTGGAGTTTCTACCTCTTGACAACATCCCAGCTGTAGACTAGCAATAGCAATCCTCCCGTGGCAGTTTTAATTATCGGCACCGGCGATACCATCAGTAAGTGTGTAATTACGTGTCAGTTTCCTGGCTGTTGGGTATGAAAAGTGGAACCAGTGAGATGATGATTGTTGAAGCTGTAGACTCATATTTAAACAATTCAAAATGTGTAACTGGCAGTGTCATTAAACAGAGAGAGTTTGACCCCAGCTGTCAGTTACTTTCCCTTATGCAGATTTTTTTTTCCTGTGCTGTCTGTCAAAAAAGCTCCATGAGCTGAAATGGGACAGAAGAGGAAGTGAAATATCCCAAGTGCTGGACTGCTACTACCTTTCACTCCTGCTGAGGTGTTCTTTTAACCTAAGTAAATATGGCAGCCCAGCTGTAAATAAACCCTGGACATTACAGGAAATTATATAGGTGGGACTGACAAAGAAACAATGGTAGAATAGGAAATAACCCTTCCACCCCTTCAAATAAAGAGATTTGTTTTTCTTCTTTTTCTTTTAAAAATGCATTCAGTACTAAATGCCTAAGGAACCCTAAAGAACAAGGTTTATGGTGATTGGATAGGCTCATTACTACACGATTGAAATGGAACAATGTTTTTGTCTGTTTAAGTTAGATTGAAAAAGTATTTTCATAAAGATGAAAAAAATATTACCTCAAAAGCTTCTTTCTCTGCCTACTATACACCTTGGTGTATATATTAAGAAATTAACTTCTGAAGTGGATTACTTCCTAAAAATATTATGCCATCAGACTTAGCTAGGGTGGAAAAACTATATTATGAGGTATATGCTTAATTAATAAAAATAGTTAAATTGGATAAAGGCAGAAAAACAGCTCCTAAAAATGTATCCGCCCTTTAAATAAGATGAACCTTAGTTTGCTAAGAGACTGAAATATCATTCTTGCTTCTGGATGAGAAGCAAAATGTCTTTAAGGAAAAAGAAAGAAAATCCAGTTGCCTTTTGAAAAAGCACATTGAGGACAACTATGACCTGGATGACTGAGAATCTCCATAGACTCTTATCTCTAAGGTTTTCTCAAGCTTGAGAAAGCTTGATAGATTTGAAACAGATAGAAAGCTTAGATTCGAGGAAAAAAAATATGTTAAAAACACATGTAAATAAATAGGACAAAATGTTAAAGTTAGGTAGAAGTCTGTGATTGGAGAAACCCATTAATTTTATGAGAAGATCACAGATCAAAATGCATTTAAGTTTTAATATGTCTTATAGGAAAGTTTTAAAGGTTATTAAAAGGATGGAGAAGACAGTATTAAGTAAGTAGCAATTGAATTTTTATTATAGTCTAAACATAATTGCAGTAAGGTACACAATTAGTCTATGTGCTTCTAAAGATTAAATAAGCGAAAAATGTTACTTATCATGAAGTGTTACAATTTAAAATGTCTTTTCTCTCTCTGTCTGTCTCTCTCTGTCTCTCTCTTTGTCCCTCCTCTCCTCTGTTTCAATTAATAGATGCAATTTTTTTCAGAATATTTTTAATGGTAACAGAGCAAAGTTGTGATGCAGGATATAATTGTAGTAACATACATCAGGCAAATTTTATGACTAACTCAGTAAAATAACTTTAAAAGGAGATTGGACTTTTTTTGCCTGTAACCTTATCTTTTGTAAATAAATCTAAGTTCAATGACTTCATATGATTTTTGAGTGAAGTAATACAGTGTTCTAGCATACATTCTGGAATATAGAAACTTACCTAATATTGGTAAATGATCATTTAGCAATTCTCCATTTTTTTCAGCCAAATTTTGATCCAAAGACCAGGAAATAACTTGCGGAGAAATTATGTCACAAATTTCAGACCTTCATTTTGGAAACCTTAAGGATCATTTTGCTGAGAGTACAGAAGAGGTAGTCTTTGATTTACAACATTTTCTTTAGTGACTGCTCAAAGTTACAACAGCACTGAAAAAAGTGGCTCATGACTGTTTTTCACACTTACAACCATTGCAGCATCCCCATCATCACAAGAATTCAGAAATTCAGTGGCTTGGCAACTGACTCATATTTATGACAGTTGCAGTGTCCATGATCACCTTTTGAGACCTTCTGACAAGCAAATTCAACTGGGAAGCCAGATTCTGTGTTACTAGTTTATAGGAACAACTGAGGTGATTCACTTAACAAAGATCCCAAAATGGGACAAAATTCACTTAACACCTGTCTCACGTAGCAACAGAAATTTTGGGCTCATTTGTCATAAGTCCAAGGGCTATCTGTATAGAGTAAGGAAATATATAAAACTGGTCAGATTAGACACTGCTTTTTACTTGTTGAAGAGCTCCTTGTTTCAACTCTTATGTTTTAAAATACTTTTTAAATTATGATAATTTACTTTAGTTGTATTGCTATTCATCTGGAACATCATATTGGACCTAAAGGCAATCTAATAAATACTGTAAATCATCCCTATGATTTCTTCACTTATGAGCTCTTGGGCTCAAGTTAGCAACTAATCCCCAAGCTCTGCTGTTTAATCCAAGAGATTCCTCTGCTTTCATCCTTCTAGTACACTAGACAAGGACACTCTAATCTTTAATAATGTCATATTGCCTTGGCACTACAGTCTGTTTTAAAAAAATAACTAACTCAGCACTGCAATTATTAGCAAGTTTCTTTATAATTTCTGTCATACGTGAGTCTAGTTCTTCAAATATGTTATTCAGTAGAACTTTTTTTAAAAAAATATATTCGAGCAAAATTTGTATGATTTCAACTGTTAATATGGCAAAAACAGACTTTGGCAACTGAAATAAGTGTAGGATTTATATTAAGGACTCAGTATAAAACAAAGCAAGCAACTTTTCTTTAAGTAAAAACAATAGCTATTTTTGAGGGTGTTGGTTATTAGAATAGAATTCTTTATTGGCCAAGTGTGATTGGACACACAAGGAATTTGTCTTGCTGCATATGCTCTCAGCGTACATAGAAGTAAAGATACATTCTTCAAGAGGAAAGAATCAGAAGGTATAACACTTAATAATAGTCATAGGGTGCATAAATAATCAAATCATACTAGGAAACAGTCAATATAAATCTTAAGGACACACACACGGCAAAGTTACAGTCATGTAGTCATTAATGGGAGGGGATGGGTGATAAGGAGTGATGAGAAGATTAATAGTAATAGTAATGCAGACTTAGTAAATAGTTTTACAGTGTTGAAGGAATTATTTGTTTAGCAGAGTGAANTGTAAATATTTTCACAGCCCTCTTTTTGACTTGTGCAGTATACAGGTCCTTGATTGAAGGCAGGTAGGTAAGTAACTGTTTTTTCTGCAGTCCTAATTACCCTCTGAAGTCTGTGTCTGTCCTGTTGGGTTGCAGAAACAAACCAGACAGTTATAGAGGTGCAGATGATAGACTCAATCATTCCTCTGCAGAACTGGATCAGCAACTCCTTGGGCAGTTTTGAGTTTTCTGAGTTGGCGCAGAAAGAACATTCTTTGTTGTCTTTTTTGATGACATTTTTGATGTTAGATGCCCATTTTAGGTCTTGTGATATGATCGAATCTGGAAATATGAAGGTGTTGATACTGTGCTGTCTAGCATTGTAAGAAGTGATAGTATGGGAGGGTTTCTCCTAAGTCTACCACCATTTCTATGGTTTTGAGTGTGTTCAGTTCCATACTGTTCCATTTACACCATGAGGCAACTTGTACAACCTCCCATCTATATGCAGATTCGTCGGTATAGGCTGATTGTTACCTTACAATGCCCAAACAGTCAAGGACCAGGTTATTTGAACAATCTTCTTATGCACTTTCTCTCATTGTATGATTCATTTAGGACCAGGGGTTTCCAACTGCTGATCCATGAACAGGCACTGGGCTGTGGCATGCCAGAAACCGCACCATACAAACAAGCGAATCCTGACCCATGGGATGCAGGGAACATGCAAAACCATGCCCCCTCTGGTCCACAGAAGAACCTCTCCATAGAACTAGTGCCCCAAAGGTTGGGGGGGCCACTAGGATGTCTCCCTTATTCCAGAAGATGGGCCAATCAGAGCACAGGAGCAGTTATGGGCAGTTGGTATTAGAACTAAGATGTTTTATTTAATCTTGATGTTCTCTTAAATACTTTTGCTGTTCATGTCAAGAGTTTGCTTTGATTTAAGTCTTCCCCTCCTGAGACATGATATCTGCGCACTTGCTGCTGAGCTGCACCAAAACTTTCAGTATGTCCAGTTCTTTTTCTTACCTTTGATTCATGTTACAATTTATTTAATTTGAAATGTTTAAACTTTTCGTTGGGATTTGGCTCATGAACTGACTACAGCCAAAAGCATGCATGTGTATATGCATAAGGAGCTAAGTATGTACAAATAAGTATACCATGTGTATATGTTTTGTTAAGTATGGTTTGTCAATATCTATACAGGTAATCCTTGACTTATAACAGTTCATTTAGTGACTGTTTAAAGTTACAATGGCACTGAAAAACTTGTGATTTATGACTGTTTTTCACGGTTACAACCTCTGCAGCATCCTCATGGTCATGTGATCAAAATTCAATGCTTGGTAACTGGTTCATACTTATGACCATTGCTTTGTCCCAAGGTCATGTTGTCATCTTTTGCGTCCCTCTCACAAGCAATATTAATGGGGAAACCAGCTTCACTTAACAACCAAGTTATTAACTTATCAACTGCTTTGATTCACTTAACAAGAAAAGTTTTAAAATGGGGCAAAACTCACTTAACAAATGTCTCACTTAACATAAATTTTGGGCTCAGTTTTAGTTGTAATTTGAGATTATCTTTATTCATGCCACAATTAAAATAATTTTATAATAAAATTAAAAAAAAAACATCTTAGTGGTCTGGGATGAAAGGTTTCGTCATTTCCTTTTGCTCCCCAGAGATAACCAGAGATAACCAACACAAGTTGCATGCAAAAGGGATAAATCTTTGTGGATATCAATGCATTTGGTGAACAATAGTAGGGGTGTAATGGCTAGAATACAGTACTACTCTAGGCTACTTCTGCTGACTGCTTTCTGCCTGCAATTTGGTAATTCGAATCTCACCAGGCTCAAGGTTGATTCAGCCTTCCATCTTTCTGAGGTCAGTAAAATGAGGACCCAAATTGTTGGGGGAAATATTCTGAATCTGTAGAACTGCTTAGAGACGTAAAGCACTGTGAAGCAGTATATAAGTCTAAATGCTGTTGCTATTGACGTGAATCAGAGTTTCTCAAATAGCAACTCTAGACATGGAAAGCAAAAATGCAAATGCCATTTTTTTGTTTTTGTTTCCAAAGAGAGAATTTGAGTGCAACGTACACTGCAGAACAAGCTTTATTAATTGCAGCACTACTTCCCTACTTGAAAGTAATAAATAGGCATATATTAAATCCTCCACGGATTAATTTGTATTTTATCAGCTGTGAAAAGGGCATTTTTTTACATAGCCAGACTTAAGAGCTTTATTAGATCTTTATTAGATCTTCATTGAAAAAGAAATTCTGCATATATTTTGTGTCAAGAGTTTTTTAAAAAAAGTTTTATTTTTTATTTTTGTATAATTTTCCTTTAAATTACTTAGGCAGTGCAGCTGGGAATTGGCCCTGCAGTTTATGTTAAGTTATAAGTGGAGGTGCTATTTTAGAAAAAAAACCCCTCTCGATATGCAAAAATTAATGAATTTTCATGCAGTAGAGAGAGAGGAAAAGGAAGAAGAAGGCTGGAGTGGAGATGGACATTTGGAGTAGGATTTGAAATGTAGGTGATTCCATTTGCAGTTAATAATTCTCAGTTATTGTTATTATTTTGCAACTTCTGTGCAGTCTTACCATGTTTCTAACCCTCAGAAACGCATCTTGAGCAATTTGCTCTGACAAAGCATTTTTTTGTATTGCAAATACATATTTATTTTCTATATTTTCTATCTTCTGTGGGTGAATGTTTTCAAGTTGTGATTCTGTCTTGTTTGTATGTTAGCTGCAGGGTATCTCCATACTAGACTACAGCCATGGATTCATTTTTTTTCTATTTAACTGGATAGCTTTGTAAGAAAAAAAATGACTAAAGTATTACTGTGATCATTTATTTATAGGCCTTTCTTCTATAAAACCAGGGTTTTTTAAAAAATGTTTTTGCTTTTGTTTTTAAGGTGGTAAAATAATTGAGGTCTAGACTGCTTATTACGTTTGTTTTGCCTTATCTGAAGGCAAATTTGCTGATTTGCAATAATATTCTAATGCAGCTGAATTCTCTGACTGAGAACTCTCATCTTCAAGATCCCACAAGGTTAGTTGATGTTTACTAGTGGGCTCCAGGACAGTGGTGGGATTCAAATTTTTTTACTACCGGTGGGCGTGGTTTGGTGGGCATGGCAGAGGAAGGACACTGTAAAATCTCCAGGCAGAGTGGTATTTGCCAGTTCTTTGAACTACTCAAAATTTCCACTACCAGTTCTTCAGAACTGATCAGAACCTGCTGAATACCACCTCTGCTCCAGGAATAATCCAGATTACTGCCATTGCTCCCATTGTATTAAGGGACATTTGTATTTAATGCTCTCTTTACCATTCTTTGATATCTTCAAATTAATGGTTGTTTTTTTTTAACTGAAGTTGTCTCTAATCCAATGGAGCTGAATTAGCATAATGTGGTGGTTAAGATAGTCTTCTACAAACAGAGGCCTTCCAGATATATGCCAGTCTGAGTGCCACAGTTCTCCAGCTGGCATCCTTCAGATTGGCTTTGTATATTTCAAGACTTTGTCAATTGAAGTAACAATGCAATGGAAAAGAAAACAGATAACAGCAAGTTTATTCACCACCAACCCTCAATCAACCATTCTAAGAGGCACAGTGGCTTAGTGGTTTAATGACACTCAGCTCCGGTGGTTCGAGCCCAAGCACTGCATAGCAGGGTGAGCTCCTGTTACTTGCCTCAGCTTCTGTCTACCTAATAGTTCAAAAATAAGTTCTATACAAGTGCAGGTAGATCTTGACTTACAATAGTTCATTTAGTGACTGTACAAAGTTATAATGGCACTGAAAAAACTGAATTATGACAATTTTTCACACAAGAACATTATAGCATTCATCTAGTCATGTTATCAAAATTTAGACACTTAGCATCTGAGTCATATTTATGATAGTTGCAGTGATCACCTTTCAAGACCTTCTGACAAGCAAAGACACTGGGGAAGCTAGATTCACTTAGCAATTGTATCACTATCTTAATAACTTCAGTGATTCACTTAACAACTGTGCAAGAAAGCTTGTAAAATGAGGTAAAAATTACTTAATAAATGTCTCACTTAGCAACAGAAATTTTAGGCTCAATTGGGATCATAAATTGAAGACTACCTGTAAATAGATAGATACTACTTCTATGAGATGGTGCTCTGTGCAGTCAGTCAGATTCCTGACGGCTCTAAATCTTCCTGGTGCATTGTTTGCTTGTGAGGCAGCTCCGGAAAGGAAAGGGGCCTTGCATGATGCTGCAGGAAGAACTGGTTGTCTTTCTCTCTGATGTGAGACCAGCTTGTCTTCCTACGGTTCATCTTGGGAAGCATGCAAGCAGGTCCTATATCAGGTCTGGTACCTTGGCAAGCCAAATGATTACTCTGCAATGGCATTGTCATCTCCTGACTACTGTAACAATACCATATGCTAGTAACAATAATAATAGTGAACCATTCTTAGCTCTTTTGGCTGGTAACTGAAATCAAAGGGAAAATCATCTATTTCTGCTTTGCTCTTTGTTGGGTGGAAATTTCTATTGGAAAAAGTGTTATAGCTAGTATAAGAGGAAGCTGTGATGTGAGAGAAGATTTCCAAGAATAATGGTATTGATAGAACAGTGGTTGGTGAATTGATTCTAAGAGCAATCAAGCTTAAGGAAATATTTAAGGGAAGTTTTAATGTGCACCAAATATTGTACTATTTTTAGACATTTTTATTTTGTGATAAGTGGTTTCTCCTAAATGTTTCTAATAGTAAAGAAAAATAACATAAATCTGATTTCATTTTGAAAAAAAATCATTTTGAAATGTTGATCCGAGTGTTGTATTTAATAGATAATAAGACTATTAGATTAAAATGCCCTTGGTGTCTGCTAAAAATGTGCTTTTAACAGTTTTAATCTGTTATCAATAATTAATATGAGAGGACTTTACTGTGTTTGCACGATTTGCAGTGTGATAGACACACTGAGATGCATTCTTGCCTTTTTAAAAAATAGCTTCCTTGAAGTGTATAAAAATAAGATATTTAACACATCCAAATACATTTCATTTAGGGAATAAAGTGGTATTATTTCTGTGGGGTTTGTGTATCATACTTCTTTATTATGCTAGATTTTGCTCATCTTGCCTTAGAGGACAGAGACAAATAACTATATTCCCTAGGACCAGGTGTGAGAAGAATGCATGTTAAATGTTGTGTATTTGTTATGATTGCAGCCACTATTTTCTATTTTGCACTCCAATTTGAAAGAAAAACTGAACTTTTGAGAATAAGAGTTTGGGAAGCTACAGTGCAGAAAACAAAGAACAAAAACCTGGATTGAATTGAATATTTCAAAACTGACTAATTTCATGTCCTACTATGTAAATTCAGCTGCAGTCTCTGAGAATTCTATAGGGATATAAAAATCAAATTTGTGAGATGATCGCAGTTGATTGTATCACTGATATATTATTTAGGCTTTAAATATCAAATGAGATTTTTTTCTGCTTTATATTCTCTTACAAAACATTTTGTTTTCAATAGATGAGCTATTGAGATATTCTAAGATCCAGTGGTCCTTCTTTATCAATGTTTTTATTAAAATTATTATTAATTTTAATTAAAAGTTACAGCATCTTCTTTCATTATCAAGTATATATATAGTTCACTTGAGATTTTCCCAAGGTTCAAAGTCTTAATATGCACCACTGTTCTTTGTTGAACACTGTAGATGACTAGTTATAAAAGAAATGGCTAATTGGAAGAAGTGGATTATCCTGAACTGCTTCAGTAAAGTCCAGATTTAGCAGACAGACACTTTTCATTATGTCTAGATTACTTGCAACAGAGCTGAAATGAAAGTGGTACATCCACCATTGCATTCCTGGTTCTTTCAGAGGCTTCATGTACTCTTAACCATGATGTTCTTCTGGAAGGCTCTGGGTTTAGGGATAAGGAGATCCTTTCTATTGTGGTTGAAAGAGATCATACCCCTCAAGGTATCCTTCTTTTGTGGGATACCTCATGGGCTTAACTCTGTCTCTTCTTTTATTCAAAATCTAATATGAAATTACAGGATTAGGTCATCTGCCAGTTTGGAGTTCATTATCATCAGTATGCTAATGATGCTCGGTTATATCTTTTGACCTCAAGAGGTCAAGTGAGACTCTCAAGGCCTTATTCCAGTGCTGTTCATGTTTGGATAAGGAGGAACTGTCTTTGAAGAGTCAACTGAGTGATTTTAGCTGTTTGGCCCCTTAGACATTGGGATATTCCATCTCTGATCTTGAATGGGATTGCATTTTCCATTCAAGAGTGGTGTATGATATTGTTGTACTCATAGCTCATGCACAAAGGTAATCTGGGAGTCATAGGGCAAGCAATTCTACGCCTTTTGATTATGAATGGTTTATGGATAATTATATTATCATGGCAGTTATTCTGTGGATAATCAAGCTATCTTTCCCTTTCCCTCCAACAAAATTTCACAAAAGAGTCCACAGTTTATCCCAAAATTTCACACATGCCATTAGTCCAAAACAATTTCCTCTCCTTGAAATTTCACACATGCCATTAGTCTGAAACAATTTCCTATCCTTGTTTCTGATGGACTAATAATCTGTCAACCTCCTAAACTGCAAGGCAAACATTTGTTGCATTTACATTGACTGTCTCGTGAAGCTTCTTAGACTTAAAAAAAAAAAAACTAAATTGGTCCTTATTTTGGCATTAGTATTTTTCTTTTCCCTATTAGAAATGAAACTTCTCTCCTTTTCCTTTCTTACATTTAGGATGCTTCAAGTGTAAATGTAATTCTGGTTTTCCTTTTCCCCACTCTCATGTGAAAATGTACTCTTAGGCTTGGCTGGGAATAATGCTGCTACCATAATTTTCTGATTTTTCCTAAGAGTGCTGCTAATATGAACTAATTTCTTTCAGCTCATACACTTACTGCCTGTATGAGAAATCAGGAGTGTTGAGTTACTGACTTTCAAGAACCTGGTTTCTTAATAGAAGCACTCAGTCCTGCACATTAAGGCCCTGTCTTTCATATATTCATCTGTCTTTATAATTCTCATTCCTCATATTTTACATCATATGGTTTGCCCTCCATTGTAAGTTTTCAATTCTGACAATGTTCACATTATAAAATAGTGACCAGAACCGCACATGATATTTTAAATTCAGGTCTTATATAAAGCAGTAACAGAATATCCTCAACTGATTTATAAGACTTTCCACTCTATCTGTATTTGTTTAGTTGTAGTTTCTTCTTAGAGCTGCCAAACCTCATACAGATATCTGGTGGACTGAAAGTCTATTAAAGACAATGAATGAATCACATTTCCTACACAGAACAAAGAAAACACTCTTATTTTTTTTATCATTGTGTAGTCAGAAGGTCAATATAAGATAAATCATGGCAACAAGAAGGAAGAAAGAATTTAGGAGAAAGTCAGATGTTCTATTACAAATTATATAAGCTTCTTAAGAACTTTATGACCAAAATAAAGATTGCTTTTGGAATGATCAGGAATGATCAGGACTATGGATAGAACTGTCAGTGTTACATTTATGAGCCAAGAAGAAAATCTAATGCAGAACATATCAAGAATCTGTCCACATGGTTTCATATTCAAATGGGAAGTGAATTTGAAGGCAGTCCCTAACTAAGTGTGTCACTGATTTTTTATGATTTTGATCGCCAGTTCTTTCATTCATACGATTTTCTGTTTATATAATTTAGATCGATGAGATGAACCATTATAATTGTTTGTGTTGGAAAGTGAGTATCTTCAGAAGCTTACTAATGCTGTTAAACTTGTGTGTTTTAGTATTTTTCTAGCACTAATGTATCAACGTCGTGATAACTAAAATTTCAAAATGCAATCATATACTTTGGAGATATATATATATATATATATCAAAGAGACACACATCTACACAGAAGCCTGATGA
>BHFT01023931.1:0-64953 GCA_004320025.1 Laticauda laticaudata | reverse complement strand
ACATAGCGTTTTCCAACGGATGGCAAGCTTTTTTGTCCGTTTTACATCCTCTTTGCATCCGTTAGTGCAGTGTGACAGGGCCTTTAAATATTACTTACCTGCTTCCAGTTATGTATGCTGAAATTTCATACTGGCAATTCCTTCCTGGCGTGGGAAATATGTAAGAGAATACAGAGCTCCTCTACTCTTTCCTTCCTTCCTTCCTATTCTTTAATAAGATATGGCACAATCTATGGATTTATAATATTCATTACAAATCAGAGCTGCAATTATTGAATGGGTTTTTAAATACTAGAATGTAATATACAATTAGTCCTTAATTTACAACCATCATTGATCCCAGAATTATGGTCATAAATTGTGACAGTTGTTAGGTTGGTCTCATGATGCCCAATTTTCCAACCTTTCTGCAATAGTCATTAAACAAACACAGTTATAAAGAGAACACTGCAGTCGTTAAGCAAATCCATTGTTTGCAATAGGTGGTTATTGCCAGGAACCAAAGATAAATGCCATTTTCTGACAAAAACTGTCATAAACCATCACATGATTGCATGATGCTACAAATGCAGGGTGACTATCAAGTGCTCAAAATGCAATAATATGACCATGGAGTGGGGGACCATGGGAACTTCAATCCTGCTCAATTGTAGCCCTGGGTAGGTTCATCATAAGTTTGGTTGCTAAACAACCGGTCATAAGTCAATATTACCTGTATAGGAATAAGAATCATTGTTTCATGAAAGAGTAATGTCTATTTCTTTTTTGTACAATCTAAGAGTAACAAAATGAATAGTTGTAAAGTGTCCAACACCCCAAATAGAGGAAGATTTGTCTGTCTATTTTAAAGAAAGGATGCTTGGGTTATATAACTTGATATAGTGACAGTGTCCTATTACTGCTGTTCCAATTACCTGCTACTCTGGATGGTAATTTTCATTTATCTCCCTCTTCTACAGGTGAGGGATACCATTATCAACAATAGATTTCTAGAGATTCTTTTAAAGGACTGCTTCAACTTCAGTTCAAAGAATGAAAATGTCTTGTTTCTCTGTTCAGCTTGGAGGTAAATAGTGGGTGAACCATTATTTGATTTATTTTCTGGCCAGAATTATTTCAGAAACAGTCTTAGTGAGCTGATTGATGTTTAATATATTTTTTGTTACATGGAACTGTTTTGCTCTATAATTCCTGAGGAAATGGATCATAGCCTAAATTCTATTAAATTGACCTCTGTTGATTAGGTCCATCCCACTGGTCCATGTAGAATCTGTGTGAAAAAGTGGCGCCATCTGTCATGATGGTGGTGGTTGTTGTGTATGGAAATTAGAAGACTCCAAATAACTGAAACTGATTGGCTGAACAGGCCGCTCTCGGATTGCTCAATTAAGCAACATTTTGATTAGCCTTCTTAAAGAGCTGTCATTGGCCGCAAGCAGCCGCTATAAGAAGGGCTGTCGTGGCTTCGGCAGAGGTTCGGCTACAAGTCACTATACTGTTAAATAAAAAGCTGTTTGTTGGAATACTGGTCTCGCGTACCTTATTATCCAAACCGAACAGTAGTGATATAGCCCTTTCTCAAGAAGCCATCACTAGATGCGAGTTCTGCACTATTTTCATCCAATTTCTGGCTTTCCTGTTCTCAGGAAGGTTCTTGAGAAAAGAGCCCTGGATTGAGGAGTTTATACCCCAAATAGTATAAACTTTTTGCTGGATCAAAGAAAGGGAGTTTTTATATATATCGTTTCAGTCAGGTGTCAGGAAAGGACATAGTATGGAAAAAGCATTTTCTGCATGTTTTGATCTCTTGTGGAACTGTGATAGGAGCAATACAACCATCCTAGCTCTTCTTGATCTTTCATCAGCTTTCACTATGTTCAATTTTGATATTTTTCTGGGATGACTGCATGATTTAGGAATAGGATACAATGGTGTTGTACTGATTTTCTTTTTGCTTGTGTTGGTTTTGGCTAGGGTGTGTTGTGAGGGTTAAGATTAAGCTTCCAGAATCTTTCTCGTATAATGTCTCAGGGCATGACAATCTCACCTCTCCAATTTAACGTGTGACCCACTGAGAGAAATCATCCACCGATCAATATCATCAGTTTATGGATGATAATAAATTTGCATCTCCTTCACTGGACCAACCAAATAATGTTCCAGAGCTGGAGGCTGTGAAGAACTGGAAAGGAAAGAGCACGCTTAAATTTACCTTGAGAAGGCAAGAGTGGCTGAGCTTTTTCAAGGATCTGGAGTGTGTCATATTTAAGTTTGCATAAGTTTGCATTATCCTATATGGAACTCACTCAAGTTTAGAAGTTCTCCTGGATTCCTAGTTCCTGTTGAAGGACAAGTGCTATGCAAACCTATGCAGCCTTCACCAGGATTTGTCTGATGCACAAATTCTGCCTTTTCTTGGATGGGCAGTCACTTCTCACAGTTGCTCATGCCTTTGTCACCTCATGTTTAAACATGAGTTGATTAGTCCAAATTAACTAAGTCCAATTGAGGTGACAAAGGCATAGCTTGTCTAGTTACCTGGAAAGAGTTTTGATGGCTGTGTTCCTGTTATAATCTCTTTTTCATTTTTTTTGTTCTTTGATTGCTTTTTGTGTATTTTTTTTAGCAACCTAAGAGTTGTCAATCATTTAATAAAACATTGCAACTCCTAATGAAGTAAACAAGATCCTTGGCTCTTTTACAGACCACTTGTTTCTTAGAACCATGTTCTTTGTTTTTGGTCAAAACCTCCGGGGAAGTTGCACATTAATGAATCCATGAAGTGACAATTCATCTCAAAAAAACCTCTACCTTGAAAAAGACAGTGGTGCTTCCCTTTCTCCTCCATGCTGCTGTGAGAGCCCAGGATGGGTATGACTCCTCCTGATGACATCATCAAGCTGGGTCCATCTAGTATAAAAGTAGCAGCCTATGGGAGAAACCCCCCAGCTTTGACTCAGCTTGTTTCGGTGACCATAAGCTGGTATCTCTGAAAGCAGTTTAGTTAGCAGCAAAAGCGAAAGCTATCTTAATCATTGGCATACTCCCAGGGAACTGGTGCAGCTGTGCCTTCAGGAGAGTAGGCTCCACCCTCCTGCAGTGCTGAGGATTCGACATTTCTTTATCCAAGGGAGACTAAGTAGGGAGCAACCCTTGATCCTCCCCCACAGTCTTCCCTCAGCGATTTCGGCTGCAACAATTGTAAAGATTGTATTGGCGATAACAGGGCCTCTCAGCTGATTGTGAAAACTGCAGTTTTCACTTTATTGCTGATTTCGCCATTCAGGACTGTTTACAGCCTAAGGAGTGATTTAACCCCTGCATAGCCTTTAGCTCTTGCGAGCGGCTGAATTAAAGGCAGAGAAACGAAGGCATGCAGCCTTAGAAAGGCAGTTCAACAAAACCATTGAACAAATGAGAGGTCAACTACAACAGGCTTCCCAACCAGCCAATTCTCCAGTTGCTCAGCCAGCTACTTCTAGGGAGAGGGAAGATACCTCAGCTCCTTTTAGCCACCTCCAATCCTGGTCCCCAGAGTGACCTGAAATCCAACCAAGACCTCAAGGCTTGACCAACTTTGCCCAGACTCTTTGGGATCTTTTGTCTTCATCTATCCCATCCGTGGCCCAAAGCAGCTCTCGATCAAGACTAGAGGCCACTTTTACTCCAAAAGCAGCAGTTCCTCGGCCCCCGGATCCTCCATCAAGCGGCAGATCTTCTGACATCAATGAAGTCTCCTTAGCCATCAGACAGGGTCTGGCAGAAGGGCTTCAACACATCTTCAGGCCTTCAGACAGACCTCTGCCTTCCTTCCTGGCTTTTCCTGTAGCTCAGATTCCCCAAAGGGGACTACCTCGCTGTGTAGAACAAAGGGCCCATCTTACCTACGCAGAAGGAGTGGACTTCAGTCAGGGAGAATATGAGTAATCATCTGAGTACAGCCTCTCCTCTGATTCTGATCTGGAAGAGGGATAAATCTGGGACCCCAACCTCTTGGAGGAAGAGGAAGATCTGTGGCCTGATCAGCCTCCTTTGGCTTTTGTATTCAAATCTGCTTTATTAAAACCTCTCCTACACAAGGCACTGGTAACAGCCCAGTTGTCAGCGGAGGAAATTGCCCACGAGCCTCAAATGGTACAGTCAGGGCATGGGGATTCCCTCTTCTTCAAACCCATTGTTCATTCGGAGGTCCTTCCTTCCCCCATCTTCTTTCTTGACTTAGTCAAGGAACAATTTGTCTTTCCCACTGCAGTCCCCACTCATCGTCCCAAGATAGGCAGTTCTACAGCATGGGTCCTTAGCTATGGCTCTGGCAGTTCCCCCAGTAGATGCCCCAGTTGTGGCCTCCTTCTCCTCAAGCACTCCAACTGAGCCTGAGGACGTACTAAAGGCAAGGACAATCTGGTCCTAAAACAAACACCATCAAAGCCTCGGTTTGGGCTCCGGGCCTCAAACTCATTATTTTTACAAGGTCTTCCATCCGTGACTACGGCCAACTTCCAAGGCAGGCGTACCTCCATCAGACTGTAGGTTGCATCAAGAACTTCAATTAAGATCATAGCAGCAGCAGAGTTCTCAGCAAGACCGCCACCCTCAATGCCGCCCATTTCTCTTTCCAGGGCCATGGCATCATCAGTGGGCAGCTAAAACTGCTATGGCTACATTGGCAACGGAGCCTCAATGGAAGTGAAAACTAGCTTCTGCCCCACGTACCAGTGAGAAGCTGTTTGAGAGCCCCTTGACCCATTTGTGTTTGAAACAAAAAGACAAAAGGAAAGTTCCTTTCATCCAACAGGAAGAGAGGGCAGACTTCTGCCCTACCCCCATATTAGCCTCCCTCATTTCAGGCCTGAAAATGGCTTCTCGCTTCTCCAGACCTCAGAGAGAGCATATTCTCAGCATCAAGATCAATTGCCATGAGGCTACGGTGGCAGACAAACAGCTGAAGGTAAACCGCCCTTTCGTGGGGGAGGGGGGTCATGCTCCTTCTGTACGCTTCAAAATAATCTCTTTTTTCCCTTTCCATTGAGGGTCATTTGGGCTTCCTTTGCTTCCAGATGGGAGAAGTCAATGACAGATGCCCTGGGTACAATACAGTAAGGTTTGGGGTTACAATAGAATTCATCACCACCCCCAAAAAATTTCTACTTCTGCCCATTTCCCGGAGAGTCACAAGAAGGGCACACTTAATGGAATGGGCCATTTGTACCTGGTCAATATAAGGCCATTCAAACCAGTCCCTGAATGGATGTGGGCCTTATTCTTGGCTTTTTGTGCTCCCTAAAGCCTCGGCGGGGTGCCAACCATTCTTGACCTAAAATTTTCTGAATTGAGTTTATCCCAGATAGGTGCTTCAAATGAGGACCTGCATTCTATTCTGGAGAGAGGGAGAGCGATCTCTCTTCCATTGATCTCATGGAGACTTACCTTCCACATTCCCATCTGGCCGTCATCATCATCAGTTTCGTCCATTTCTGTTACCAGAATTCCCACTTCCAGTTACCAGGGCCCCTTTCGGGCGTCTCATCTGCCCCAAGAGTCTTCACACAAAGTACCTGGGTGGCATTGGTGGCTTCGCTCGCAGCTCTGTTTCAGTGAGGATTCCAATGCTACCTGTGATCATATTGATCCTGCATCCTCTCACCCACTCTGCCCATCAAGATCTTCAAACCATTCTCCATTGCCTCTTGGGTACCACGGTTTTTCCAATCACCTCCAAGAAATGCCATCTCTTTCCCAAACAACCAGATTTGCTCCATCTGGGAGCCATCATTCACAACTCTGTGGCCAAGTTTTCGTGTCTCCAAACCCAGGCAAAGTCTTATCAGAGATCATTTGACAGGTCCAACATCAACACACTGTCTCCCTGTGGAAGTTGTCCAAAATTTTAGGCAAAATGATCTTGTGCAATAGGCATCTTTCCATGCGGCACGGCTACACTCAAGGGCTCTACAATTGTTTTCCTGTTTCCTCGTTTCAACGAGCAGGAACCAGCGCACACATCTGCCAAGGTCTGCTCTCTCCAGAGGTCTGCCGTTCCTTCAATAGTGGCTTTCCCCAGCCCTTTTCAAAGGTCCCGTTCCAAGAACTGGACGACTGAACATCACCATCGATGCAAGTCTCCTGGGTTGGGGAGCCCAGCATGGAGGGTCCATGCTCAAGGGATCTGGTCCTGGTTTAGCACAGGGCCGCATTAAACTGGCAGAACTTGGAGCCATTTATCTAGTCCTGAACATTTCAGGGGCAGGATAGTGGGTCTAGTGTTCTAGTTTGACAGACAACAGTGTTCTAGTGTTGACAGACAACATGGCTGAAAAGGCACACGTCAACTGGCAAGGTCCCAGTGCCCTCATGAGGGGAAGCCGAAAGTTGGGGAGGTGGGCAGAGAAGACAATCTGCTTGGTCTATCCACAGTAACCACATCTCGGGAGTTGACAACTCCCAGACCAATTGGCTGAGCAGGAGCCCAGTCGACCACGCAGAATGGTCCCTTCCCCCATCCATTTTCAAGGATCTCTCCCTCAGGTTTGGGACCCTGGAGGTAGACCTCTTCGCCTCTCCCCAAAATGCTCAAGTAAACAGATTTTTCACCAGGTTTCCTTGTCAGGGAGCAGAGGGGACCAATGCACTTTGAAGCAGATGGCCCATCGATCTCCATTACACCTTTCCCCCTCTTCCCATCATTCAGGCAGTCATTCAGAAGATGTTGGAGGAACAGGCAGAACTGATTCTCCTGGCTCCCTCATGGCCCAGGAGACCCTGGTTTGCAGATCTGGTGAAACTATCTGTAGCCACTCCCTGGAGGATTCCAGACCACATGATCTCACTACATCAGGGGACACTGCTCCACCCAGATCCCCAGTGGTTCAAATTGACTGTGTGGTGCTTGAGTGGCAACAGTTAAGAGAGGCCAATCTCCCAGACCAGGTCATCCTTACTATCCAGGCATATCATAAATCTTCTACAACACATGTGCAATGCCACCTGGAGGGTTTTTTGTCATTGGTGCCACCAGGAAGGTCTCTCTCCTCCAGTAGCAGGGGGTACCACATGTCCTCCGTTTCCTCCAGGATGGCCTTGACAAAGACTCTCCTAACACTTTACACTGTCAAGTAGCGGCTCTTGCTTCAGTCATCTCCTGGAGTTCCTTTCCTTCCTTGTCCCATCAGCCTTCAGTTCAGAGATTCTTAAAAGGGGCTTCCAATCTCCGCCCTCCTATGGTTGACAGGTTCCCATCCTGGGACCTTTACAAGGTCTTCCAGGCCCTAACAGAACCTCCCTTTGAACCCCTCAGGAATTGGTGGCAGGAGAGGCCTTGTTCCCCCAGTGGGAAGGGGAAAAGGATACAAACATAGCCTCTATCTTCCTCAATGTTGAAGTGCATTTGATATAAATTCTAAGAGCCCTTCTAACATCTAAGGTGTGCCACTTAAGCAGGTGGATCAGGCTTACATCTCACAGGCCTACAAAGCCAAAGCTCTGCCAGTACCATGCGGCTTGACAGCACACTCCACTAGAAGTGCTGCAACTTCGGCTGCCTGGGCCACCCAGGCACCCCAAAGGAGATCTGCAGAGCAACTATATGGACATCCCCATCTCCATTCATCAGACACTATTGCCTAGATTCCTATGCCTCCACAAGCACGGCTTTTGGCAGACAGGTTCTTCAGTGAGTGGTGCCTACTTCGGAGTGAGAGACCGGACGAGGACCCTCACAAAGAAGGCTTTGGTATGTCCCATCCTGGGCTCTTGTAGCAGTATGGAAGAGAATGGGCATTGTTAAATTTACCTGAGAACTCCCTTTCTATCTATGCTGCTAGAGAGCCCAGTCCCTCCCTTGTTGCATCCGGATTGTGGTGAGGTATGTTATGGTCCACGATTCTGCTTTGGCTTTCAGAGACACTCACTAAAGTCTGTCAAGGATCTTCACCAAAGCTGGGGGGTTTCTCCCACAGGCTGCTACTTTTATACTAGACAGACCCAGCTTGATGATGTCATCAGGAGGAGTCATACCCATCCTGGGCTCTCTAGCAGCATAGATAGAAAGGGTGTTCTTAGGTAAATTTACCAACACCCATTCTGAGAAAACTAACATGGACCCAACCATTCTGAACAATTTTCATCCAGACTCAACATTTCCATTTTTAGTGAAGGCATTTACTTCAGGAAAGTCACAAACTGATGACTTGGGCCAATCATTATCTCTCAGCCCAACCCATCTCAAGGGTAGTGTTTGTGAGTAAAATAGGAAGAGGAAGCAGCGTTAAATATGTTTACCTCCTTGAGTTACTTAAAAAAAAATAAGAAAGGCAGAATGTAAGTAAATGAATGCAAACTTCTTTCTTCTATATGTATGTCACATTTTAATAACAATGTATATATGCATCCTAATAGTTGTCTTGATTCTATATAATTGTTTCATACTTTTATTGTTTATCTTTAAAATAATTATGCATAAATATACATTTCTTACAATAATTGTCTCCAGAATAAAAAAAGTATTTATTTAATGAAGTTAAAAGATAAATAACTTACTGTTGTTTTTCTGAAATTCCAAATTCTTATCAAGCCCTTCTGATATTATGTCCTTTTAAGTTTTTAACATTTTTGTGCCCTTATACCATAAATATCTATAAAGGTAAACCAGCATCTAGTATAAACATTCTAGTATATAGGAAATTTATATTTTCAACATCTATGACAGTAATATAATTTAAAATTTGGAAAAACAAGTCCAACTCTGCGACTTGGATCATGTAAATTGTTTTTCTTTACTCTGGAGTATTCTTTGCTTGCTTGTTTTTCTTTTCCAAATAAATGTTTTTAACTTCTTCATCAATCTTGCAGGTTTTTTATGGAATTTGGATTGGTGCTATCAGTATTATAAAAATTATGATAATAACAGAATAACAGAGCTGGAAGGGACCTTGGAGGTCTTCTAGTCCAGTCTTCTCAAGTAGGAAAACCCACACCATATCAGACAAATATCTTGTCCAATCTCTTCTTAAAAACCTTCAATGTTAGAGTACTCACAACTTCTGGAAACAAGTTATTTCACTGATTAATTGTTCTGTCAGAAACATTCTTCTTAGTTCTAGATTGGTTCTCTCCTTAATTAGTTTCCACCCATTGCTTCTTGTCCTGCCTACTAATACAAATATAGTGGTGTTATCTATAAATATCTGAAATAATTAATAAGTATAATTTTGAAGTGAATTCTAGTACAGCTTCAGTTTCTTTATGTGCAAATATACTGGCCAGTAACTTTATCTGTTGCTCTTTGTGTAGGAGAAGGCCTGGCAGAGCCAGGGGGAAGAGTTAAAAGAGGAACCAGTTTAAAATCCTAAGTAGCCACAAACTAATTAAGTCCAACACCCCTTTGAGTACCTTGATTCTTATCTTCCAACCTGGTGCTAACTGTTAGTCTGAGAGGATTCATGTGCATATATATAGGCTTTAACAATAAATTAGTAATTTCTGTGTGTGGACCATTCCCTTTACATAATATGCAAAATAACTCAATATAGTCTACAATGCAGAAGCTAGTAGTGACACATTAATTGTATTTTCAGTGTGTGATCTTGCATGAGAAAACAATAATGCCTGGCAGGCTTTACTAGGATACAATATGAATTGAGAATGTATTATAAAACATAAAAGCTTTCTAAGCCATGCTGGAATTCCATGGTAGATTGACCTGAAAACATTGTTCTGAAGCATGTCCTGCTTTAGAAAACTGCACAACACACAAAATAAATTCAGTAGTATTGTATCAGTTACTGGGTTTTTCAAAAAAATATGTGACCTGTGTCATTCATAGCACTGGGGGGGGGGGTGTTTCAAAAATTTTTACTACTGGTTCTGTGGGCGTGTCTTGTCGGGCATGGCAGGGGAAAGATAATGTAAAATCTTCAGTCAGAGGTGGTATTTGCCAATTCTCTGAACAACTCAAAATTTCCGCTACCGATTCTCCAGAACTGGTCAGAACCTGCTGAATACCACCTCTGATTCACAGTAATCTAAAGCTATTAATACTAGCAAAAGCTATCTTAACATAGAAATGTGCGTATAATTACTGGAATAGAATTCCTAACTGCCCTGGCCAGCATAGCCAATGCTGAATAGTATCAGGTACAAATGTCTAATTTTTAGTACTTTTCTCAAGAAGTAGTTTAGCTAATTCAGTATTGCTTGGTCACAAAGCATTTTCACAATGGTTTATTAGCTATGAAGCTGATTCCAGACTGAATTTATTTTCTTATTTTAAAATATAGGCATTAGTATTACATACTGAGAAAAAAAACCCACTCTATCCCTTACCAACCTGCCAAAATTGTTGGTGCTGATATATTAACTTCACTGTGTCTCTGCCTGCACAAATGCATTTAAGAAAGAGACCTAAAGAACAACAATATGTTTTTATATATTGTCAACAGTCAACATCCAGATAATCAGGATTCTGCACCAGACAAACAGTAAACAATACCTTAAAGAACAATCAACTGCAACAAAGCAACTCAAGACAAACAATAAAAGAATAAACAGCAGCCTAATCAAGGAACTAGCAAGGAAAAAGCAACACCCTCACCAACATTGGCAGGACAAGTTAATGTATATAGGGAACAAACCCCATTCCCCTTCTAGCACTGAAAATACTGTCTAGTTTGGTAATAAAATGTTTGCAAGAAAGCAACTTAGTTCAGAGAACACGGACTCTACTGAATGCAATTGTTCCCATGGGACACTGATTTGAACAAGTAATTTTGAGCCGGTACTAAATTTGGCATCAGTTTAGTCCAGAAATATTGGCATGTCTTAAAACATTTTCACCTTTTAAGAGGTCACCCTGTATGCATCCACTGAACATTTATCAAGATAACTTCTATTTGGGATTACCTGAATTCTTCCATAGAGACATGCTATCTGGTCAAAAGTTACTGACCTAGACACAATTGCCAGTGGTGAAAGATAAATTCTTCTGTCATTACAGAGTATGATTTTGTCACACTATTTAGATTCATCTTAATTGAGTTAGAAATCTCAATTTGCTTATTTGTTGTCTGAAATAACTGCCATAGTAGGGTCTTTTTATCGTCCTTAGATTTGTAAGAAGTAGCATTGCAAAATATAGTTTATGATAGATTTGCTTTGATAATATTATTTCTAAGAAATACCTAATTTTACCTAAGCAAGTGGCAATGTAAATCCCTACAGGGTTTTACATCCCTACAGGGGGAAAATAACTATAGAAGTAAAATTATTAGAACCTGAGCTCTTTTCAAATTAGACTTTCCAGTCTGAAACAAAATGTTAATTAGAAATATATTTTCCAGTATTCTCTTGGGAGGTTGACATATTTAATTTGATTTAAAATTCTCATAAGAATTTTGTTGCAGAACTACTTTCAGTTCAGTAGGTATTTTAAAATGGTGAAATATCTATTTCAAAAAGTATTTGAATGATAAAACATTTCATCACATGTGCTATCTCAAACACTATGTAAATACAGTCAGTAATATTTGAAAGATCTATATTACTTGGAAGTCATTTTTTTAAATGACCTTTTAGAAGAAGAGTTTTGGAGGAGAGGTGATTACTTTCTTCATTTTGGACGTGCTTTCACTTGCCAAAAGAATTGCCTCTCTAACAAAACTTTCCACATTCAAGGAATCTGGGTTGTGTCCTAACACACTTCCTAAATTGTGCCCTCTGTATGTGAAACTACACATCCCAGCCTAGCTATGTTGGCAGGGAATATCAGGAATTGCAATAAAGTTAAATCTAGAAGATGCTCTTCCACTTTGCACAACTAGCAAGCAAGAATAGACAAACCAAGAGGAGATACCCATCACTGAAGTTTATCTACACATTTCAAGCTCTCGACATTGAAACAAAGATTCAGTCACCTGAGTTAACAGAAGGTATTATCAACTCTGCAAAAATCAACAAACCAAGGTTCTCTTCAGAGGTGGAAAAGAAAAGTGGTGATGGGAGATTCATTATCACAAAGGACGGAGCAGTTCTATTTGGAAAGATGAGCTATTATGAGAAGTGTGCTGTCTTTCTGATGCATGTATCAAGGATATTTATCAACATGGGAAGATTACTTAAATTAAAAATTTCTGAATAAGAAGCTGGGGCAAAGGTACCATTTTCACATATCTTTCCTAAATGAATGGAAATAACTGGTTAAGGGGGAAAAGATAAAAGATTGCATTCTTAGACCATGGTGTCAATCCTGACACATGGCTTGCATCCAAAGTACAAGTTACTCTTAAGCAGAAAGAATTGTACTTCACAAGGGAAGGGGAAATGTATTTGGCAAGTCTAGTGTCACTTTATCAAGAAAAATGTAAACTGAAAGCAGGAAGGCACTAGAAATAAGGACTCCATGTTGACAATGGCTGGGCAAATAGGTACAGGACTGAACATGGTTAAGGGATGGGATATGAGGGAGCAAAGAATATTCCACATCACATCACATGTAACAGTAGGAAGGCTGCTAATTAGTAACATCCTCTGCCTCCTATGTCTGTCCTTCTGTAAAAAGACAAAGAGAACTCTTCCTAACAGAGTCATGAAAGGCAGTGAGGATTGCTTAGTTTGTTAAAATGTAGAGTAAGATTCCACCTTGCTACCCTAAATAATTCTAGTCTCTAGAGTGAGAAGAATTGCATCCTAAGAAGATGAATGAAGCTGTAGAAGTCGTTTCAAAGCTGCCAGATGTTAAACTTTTAATACTGAAAAATTGATAAATTGCAAAAAGACTGGGAAAAAACTAGTTTAATCCCAGTAGTCAAAAATTGAGAGCCTAGGATATTATAGATCAATTAGTGTTATTCTGTACTGGGCATGGTACCAGAACAGATTGTTTAGTTTCTGAACAAAGTTGTTCAGTTGCATTCTGTTCAGGTAACAAAAGTTAATATACTATGCAGTGGTTAGATCATAACTGAAGAGTGATAGACCTATTCTCTATTGGAATTGAGGGCAAGACAAGAATCAATAGATTGAAATTAAAGAAGATTCAAGATGAACATTGGAAGGAATTTTCTCAATCCAGCAGAATTCTACTGAGAATAGTTGTAGGCTTACTGGAAGTTTTCACACAGAATCAGATGGTCTCCTATCAGGTTTGGGGGAATCTCGCACTGAACAGTAGGCAAATTTAGATATGATTCTTCCAATTTATGCATTCTATTGTTCTACCTATTCCCCAGTTAGAATAACCTCTTGCTATAATTTCAAGAGGACATTCTTGTCAATATTAATCCAGTTTTTAAAAGCATTTTGAAAGGTACATTTTATGATGTGCTTCAGAGTCTTTATCACTCATTTACCTTTCCTTTTCAGACCAACATTTATTAAAAAGCTATCATAAACTAATATGGCTTACTTGCTGCAATGTTTACCTTTGGAGGAATTGTGAAAGATATGAATGAAGTAAAAACAGAATCAGTTTACAGCATATTTTATAAACAGCAAATCAGACCTAATGGGGAGAAATCTATAATTTCTGCAATTATACAATCTCTATTTCAGTTCCAATATTCTATATTTACCCCAATAAACATTAATTTCTGTGATTCTTGCTTCTTTGGTCTTGTGCAACTCTATGGCTTTTGACCCCTGTTCCAGTGTTCTCAGCAACTTTATATATACTTCAGCAACACTTACATAATTCCTTTCTTCAACCTTCAGTTTTTTGTTGCTTTTATGATTCAAGCAACATCCATTAGCTTCTTGGGTACAGATATTCAAGTTTCTACTTGCACTCTGTCCTTTGAAAAGTAATAGAATGTCTGGTATATTTTTTGCCAAAGCTTCAGGCAAACAAGGAAGTCATATGTTTCAGGTATGCCTCCTTCAGTGTTAGACTCTGAAGAAAATAGCTTGAGTAGACCAGTTATATCCAGGTTCAGATATATCACATCAGTACCATGGAAAGCTCTGAGTGAGATACAGTTTTTATTTAAAGTAACTACCTTCCTCTAAAGGTTTTCTTAAATTGAATATGGCATATTTCTGCATGAGGGTTCACTGAGGTAGATGCTTTATTTAAATGTATGACATTATAGTTAATAACCAAGACAAAGCTTGTTATTATGAAATCAGTATCTTGTATTTTTAGGCATCATTGTTCAGATTAAGTTTTCCAAGTTTTTTTAAATCATGGTTGGAGGGAAAGAGTGCACATTAGATGGTGACTTTGATTTCATTCCACAAATTTCAGTCTATTGCTATGGAGATCATTATGTTTATTAGTGTAGTTTTGGTCTAAGTTGAAACCTCTGGCTCAAGAAATATAGCAAACCAGTATAGAGTATAGCATTGTTCCATGTCATTCTTCTGGTAGCTCCAGTATTCAATTGCAGATTCCCTGATATTTACATGCAACACATCTTGCATCTGATCAAAGCAAAGATCTGCATGCTGCAGTTTTTGAGAACATGCAGTTTCTACAAACTTGTTCCAGATGTCATTGTGCCAAGGCTGCTGCATTTTGAGTTAGGTTATTTTATTTGTATTCCTGACTCCTTAATTCAGGAAAAGTCTCTTCTTTGTTTTCTTTAAGTCCCTCATCAATTCTATTACTCAAACCTATTAATGTTTCTTTGTTTGTCTGTTTGTTTTTTAGCAGGATATCTTTTCCAGTATATCCTCACCAAATAGCATGGATTTCCACAAATATACTGTATATCTTCCAGATGAATTAGAATGTAATTCTTTTCATTTCATTTCTTGAAATCTTGGACTGTGTCTACATGTGAGAGAAGGGGGGAAGAGAAAGGGATATTTAAATTATTAGCTTGATTGATAGTCTAGCTAATTTAACAGTAACTCTCAAAAAACAGTCTTCTATACTGCTTTCTGTAGCTATCAAGTCCTTACTTGAAGCTACTAGGTCAGAATTTCAGGTAGAAGGAAGAACAGAAGACAATAGCTTTTTAATGAAGCATATTCTGTACAAATCTCCTTGCTTCCTCCAAGTCATAACTAAAATAGCTAGGAGTAATGAGATAAGCATCTAAGGTGTGTCCAAACTTTAGACTCTGCAGAGACACTCAGAATCACAGTATGATCCTCTATTTGCATAACATAAAAAGAATACATGAATTAATTAGAAGGACAGTGTGGATTCTTCATTAAACTGACTATTTATCATGCAATTCATTAAGCTCATCCATCATGATTACTAGAAAAGGTCATTCTTCTGGGCAAGACTGCAAAGAGGTTGCATTCCTATCAAATGTAGAGTTGCTCTGATTCAGCTAACCTTTGATTTCTAGGGGGTAGAAGCTATTCTTCCTACATCCCCCCCTCATCAATATGTACAGACCCTTTCTTTGGAAATCTAAAATATTCCATTATTAGTTCAAATAGGACAGTTGTTTTCCACCTAAAAATGTCTTTACAAATAATGCTACATTATAATGTAATTCCCCAGGCCATTCTGTTTTAGGAATGCAGCCAGATCTGCCTTATTGATACCTGAGGCAGAAACAAATCCTATTTGATTGCTAAAGTAATCAAATAAGATAAAATGAGCATTGTAGAATAAGTCAGATTTGTTTCTTATGGCCCACGTATGATTTTGTAGAACCATTCAAGTTTTTTTTAAGGGGGAAGTATACAAAATGCTACTCACAAAATGCTATATTCAGAATAAATGAATGTGTTATACCAGAGTAAAAACATGTGATATATACAGGGGTGGGATTCCACCAGTATAACAACCAGTTCAGTGTTCCCGCACACTCTGCATTTAAAAAAGGCAAGCCCATACTTTTCTTCAACTGCAGCCTCTGTGAAGAAAACAGCTGAAGCACGTCAAACCACTCTGCTGCATGAATCAGCTGTGCTGTAAACAAAGACATAAAGCACAGGAAAGAGCAGGGCAGGCGGGCCCACTTCCTTGTTGCAGCGAACCAGTTTGGAGTGAGCTGAACATGGGAAAAGGGATTTGCTCGAACCGGTAGAATCCCACCCCTGAATATATAGAATTTGACATGGAGAAAACTGGGGGGGAGGGTGTTATTTAAAATCTGATACACTTTTGGAATGATCCCTGAAATCCCTTGGAGGTATTACAATTCAATCCGTTTTTGCCATGTGTGAAATAGTAGCTGGATGGTGAATATGAAATGAGGTATGAATGGACATATAAGTATGATTTGTGACTAGCGTAGAATATGTGAATGGGATGTGAAAATGAGTATTAATATGAATGACATAAGTAAACAGTAAGTAAATGGAATGGTAAGTAAATGGCATATGTACTATGTGAAGGAGGAACATTTATGAATATTTTAGAGGAAAATAAACATTAAATATTTTATTTTAGAGGGTGGACAGTGTATTGTAAAAGGAATCTCTCTATATTTACAAGAAGAGCCTACAACCTACCAGTCAACATCAAATGTCACCTTGTAGACAGAAAAAAGTGCCCACTTTTATTTCTATTCCATAAAAGTAAAGGGCAAAACAAAGTTTCCCCAGCATCAATTGATGTGGTAAATCTGTTCAAAAATATATTAACTTGATGGTTGGAGTCATGCATTGTGCTGAGCAGGCCTATCTTTAAGGCTGGCCTGGAAAATGTAGGGAATACATAATTCTGAGACTTTAGGGGAAATGTATATTATATAAGAGAAGATACACTGACTGAAAGCATGTTTGAGTGAAGGTGAAGGTACTCAACCTACATGGGTTTAAGAGACCTGATGGATTACTTTGCCTCTATTTTCTGGTCATTAAAATTACTGGGGTCTCACATTTTTCAGGAATTCTCTGTGCAGTTACCTAAGGCATGGTGTTCATGATAGAGTTCATCCAATTGTAGAATTGCTTTCCAATTTAATCAGGGTTGGTACACAGTTTTCCGTGTGTTGATGCAAAATTAATTTGTCCATGTTGCCTATTTTTTGCAGAATTACTTCTGCCCTGTTTTTTATTATTGCTGCTGATCATTTTTGCTGTTTTTTAAATTTTTATTTTTATTTCTATAGTCACCCATCTCAAGAAGTGATTCTGGGTGACCCACATCATAAAAAGTAAAAATGTTTCAAACCATACAAAATAATATATATATGATTGTCAAGTAGAAATGTTCTATAGAACTATTCTTGTAATACATACAAGAAGTGGGAGTCTTAACACACTAAGGACCCCAGACCCAGGTGCACAACTAGTCCTCATGGTTTACAAAAGGCCCGCAGGGTCAGAATAACAGAATTGAAAGGAACGTTGGGAGTTCTTTTAGTCCACTCCCTACTCAAGCAGGAGACCTTATACTATTTCAGACAAATGGTTGTCCAATCTCTTCTTAAATTTGGAGCACCCACAACTTCTGGAAGCAAGCAGTACCACTGATTAATTAATCCTCACTTATCTTAAGGGAGAATGTTCCAGAGCTATGGCAGAGAAAGCATACCACCTGGTCCCTGCCAGATGATGTTCCTTGGTTGATGGGATTCATAACATACCTAATCTGCAGGACCAAATTAGATTAGATAAACTAGCTTCAAGCCATGAAGGGTTTTAAAGGTGAAAACCAGCAGCTGGAATTGCACCTGGAAGTATACTGGCAGTCAGTGCAGCTCATACAGCAGTGGTGTTGCATGCATCAGATGTCCAACATTCTTTACTACCTATGCAGCTGTATTGTGTACCAAATGGAGATTTCAAATATCCTTTAAGAGCAGCGCTATATGGACCACATTGTTTTACTTTTAAGATTAAAATTGTTAATCTGTAATTTTTTTATTTAAAAAATTTAAATTGGGTTTGGGTTTTATCGTGGTAAAAATAGATATATGTTTTAAATGTGTTAAGTATTTCCATTCCCAAAGGAAGACAAAAGTACACAAAGCTATGTCCTAATGAGGTGTATCAGAAGTGATTGCATATATATAGCATGATTGAGCTTCTCTCTGCTCTCAAGAACTAAGGAATGTTTATGGCAATTAGGATTATTCATGCTAAATGAGAATTTTATTCCTAATGTTCCTTGAGCTCTTTTATATACCAGGCCAAGGACAGTTTCTTTAAATGTTTGACATTTTGCATCTGGCATAGAACCATGTTACATTTTGCATAGTATTTTTTTTCAAAAGTTATTGTTTTTATACCCTTTGCTGTATAAAAATGCTAATTGCTAAAATGTATGTTGGTAGTAATAAATCCACATTATATCAATTTTGGATGAGGTTTTCTTTTTTCATGTGTTATTTTAAGCACAGCTCTGTGTGTATGTGTGTGTATACACACACACATATATACCTATTTATATTTCATATCAAATAAACAAAGAATTATTGAAGTTAGACAATTAATGCTCAATATAACATTAATAACAATAGCAAAATTTATAAATGTTAAAAATGAAGAAAAGGAAAATCCCCCTAAAAATAATATAAATATTTAATTTTTGACTTCTCCTGAAACCAGAAACAATAAAGGATTATCCTGAATATAGATGTGACTAACTGAATAATATTAATTTAAATAAAATACACAAATATATGCAGCATAGTGATGTAATTGTTTTCATTCCACTTCAACACATATTTTCAATTTATCTGATTTCCATTCAGGTTTGTGAAAAATATTATGGTTCTTTCCCATTATTTGTAATTTTTAGGGTTCGGGTTAAAACACCACCTTAATCTAAAAACACTGACTTTAAATTCTTCCTTCTTTTCTTTGTAGATCAAATTATGACATCATCATCCAAAGGAATTTTTCGGCCATTTCTATTTCTCTTCATTGTGCTTGGCTGTTTCATGGCTTGCCTGCTGATATATATCAAACCCACAAGCGGATGGATCTCTAGTCCTATTGAATCAGCCAGCTCGGTTCTAAAGATGAAGAATTTCTTCTCGACCAAAAGCGATTACATTAATGAAACAACAATTCTGATATGGGTTTGGCCATTTGGACAGACATTTGATCTGAAATTCTGTCCCACTTTTAATATCCATGGATGCCACCTGACAACGGATCGCACTCTATATAATCAGTCTCATGCAGTTCTCATTCACCACAGAGACATTAGCTGGGATTTGACTAATTTACCTCAGCAGCCTAGACCTGCATTTCAGAAATGGATCTGGATGAACCTGGAATCACCAACCCATACTCCACAAAAGAACGGGATTGAACATTTGTTCAATTTGACCCTCACCTATCGCCGGGATTCAGATATTCAGGTGCCTTATGGCTTCATGATAGTTAGCACAAACTCCTTTGAGTATGAAATGCCGAATAAAGAAAAACTTGTATGTTGGGTAGTGAGTAACTGGAATCCTGAGCATGCTAGAGTTAAGTATTATAATGAATTAAGTAAATATATTGAAATCCATACCTATGGACAAGCATTTGGAGATTATATCAGTGATAAAAATTTGATCCCCACTATTTCCACTTGCAAGTTTTACCTTTCCTTTGAAAATTCTATCCATAAAGACTACATTACGGAGAAACTCTACAATGCTCTTTTTGCTGGATCTGTGCCAGTCGTTCTGGGTCCTCCCAGAGAAAACTATGAGAATTACATCCCAGCTAATTCTTTCATACATGTGGAGGATTTCTTGTCTCCAAAGGACCTTTCAGAGTACCTTCTGATGCTTGATAAAAACACTAAATTGTATATTAGCTACTTCAGCTGGAGGAAGGATTTTTCAGTGCGCCTTTCTCGATTCTGGGAATCGCATGCATGTCTCGCTTGTGACCATGTAAAGAGACACCAAGAATACAAATCTGTTGGTAATTTAGAGAAATGGTTTTGGAACTAAACCTTTATCCACTTTTTCCTGCACTTTATATTAGGGGGGAGGAAAGCTGTCAAAATCGCCATCCCAAGATGAGGAAAGGGGAGTAAATTCCAGAGTAACGCACTACTGTTTGTCATCTGGCCTTTCTTCTCAATGTGGATCAATAATTCACTTAAAGCCTTGAAACCTTAACCACTCTCCTTCCTTTCCAGATAAAGATGTCTTTCAAAAAAAATAATAGTGGTCACTTTCTGTTCCGTTTATTTGTTGAAGAAGTGACCACCATCTTTCAGATTCTCCTTGTATTTTATTGAGCTGAGATTTTGAAAAGGAATTAAGAATAATAATCCAACATTGGATTTCTCTTCTTTAAACAATCCAAACTCTGGTGACTTACTGTTATACTGTATTTTAATCATACATTTACTGTTCCATGTGGGAAACCAAAAAGTAGCAACTTTTGCAGGATGTACTTATGGGAGATACATGAAATAGCTTGGGTGCTTTTAAAAACCATGACATGGCTGCAGAAATTATTCCATCCTGCACCTCTGCCACGACATTATTTTATAATTCGTTGGAACTCCTGCTGTGTTTGACAATGTTCGCTGAGGAGTTTGCTCTTATATACTGTTTCATCATTTTTGCAATGCTGCATCACTGTCAGTTACTTAAGGCAATCATGTGTATATTGATTAAAGCATTTTTTTTCTTGCGGGGGAGCAAAAGAAATTGGGGAGGGGATATGAAACTAATCAACATAAAACAATGGGACCAAACTATTAATTATGGTTTAACAAATATATACTAATTTATGAAATAGAATGATACATTCAGATATCCAGAACAATGTTTGATTCTATTTTATAAACTACTTTCTTAATCGTTTCTAGATGGTTGTGTCTTATAAATCGTCTTTGGTTGCAGAACATCTTTGCTTACTTCATGGGAAGCAAGCTCATTCACAGTGATGGACTCTGGCTTCCAAATGTCAGACAGGACATGTTGATCAAAACTTAAGTCATTTTTTTTTAATGTAAGCATACTGCCATGCTATGGATATTAGAAAGGAATGAGGCTTTGATCATTTAGTCACAACTTCCATTTTGAAGCTAGTGACTCCCATGGTGGTTGCTTCAATGGGAGAAGGCTTGCATTTAGTTTCACATGTTTGGTTAATCCTTCATCTATTTCAAAGGGTTTTTTAAAAAAAAATAACATAAAAATGAAAACTTTTGTGAAAGAAATTAACCAAAAGTGGGAAAATTAAACTTGCATTGTAATTCTGGATAAAAATACTTATCAGTCTGGATCAGAGGAAGCAAGCTAACCACTTGTTAGTCTAACTTATAAATGCATAAGTTATTCCAAGAGGAGAAGCTTCTTTGGCTTTTGTACTGATTTCCCCCCCCCCCAAAAAAAAAGTTAAAAACCCAGCCTAAGACAACAAATACTAAGTTTCATTGAGTTTACTTTTGTATTAATCAAAGTAATTGAATGCAGTTCCAATAACAATTTTGTATGCATTCCCCAAATTTCTATTTTGTCATGTTAAAAAATTAGTGTGACAATTTTGAATTTTACCCAACTTTTTCCAGAGGTCCAAATTGTCTTGGGTCTTAAGAAGGGCATAAGGGTTTAAGGCTAAGAATTTCAGTTATGTTATTGTCCATGGTTTACATTTCTTTCTAAAATGAAAACATGAATTGCATGTTTTATGGATGATCATATTTTCCTATTGACATTACTGATGAAACTCTTTAGTAGAGAAGGCAAATTAAGAGATTATTGGCTTTATTAATATTGCCAATTTTCAGCAGCAGTTATTATATGTTTGGTTTGGAAACTGTTGACAGATGATGAACTTGCTTCCATCTCTCATAACAGGGGTGAGCAGGAGGGTTGGTTTTTTTCCCCCTAATTTTGGTAGCTTTCAGTTGGCCTATAAAACATGTTAATTACTTTTACTAGCGAACACAATCTGCAGAATGGTAAGTAGTTTTCAAATTTCAGAGATACCATTATGTTCAGCGTATTATATGAAAGACTTTAGGTTGAAGGTAGTTATTTTTAAACATGTATTAGGGAGATTCATTGACCCTTGGATTTCAAAATGTTATTAATTAACTTAACAGTTTGTGACTTGATTTCATGTTCTTTTTGGAAGGTATTAATTCAGTCTGTGTTTAACATGAAATGAATATATATATGTAACTTCTTCAGGCAATGCAAGCTGACAGTGTGGAAGAGTATTTATTTAGAACTTTTCCTCCACATGGTTTTATCAGTATCAAAAAAGGAGAACTTAACAGTTAACTCAAAGATTTTTCATAAATTACATTTTTTGCTATTAGACTAAGGTAGTCCCTTTTAAATATAATTTAAATGTATTTAACTTCTGATAAATAAAACACTGGGCAATTATGTTTACTTTAGGAGTGTTTCTTGGAAACGATTTGTTATGAAGTCACAGTGAATAAAGAGAAGTAGTTCGGTGTAGTGGTTTAGAAATCAGGAGACTCTGAATTCTAATCCCACCATAGGCATGACAGCTGGCTGATTGACATTGGGCCAGTCATTCTCTCTCAGACTAACCTACCTCACAGGTTTGTTGCATAGTGAAAATAGGAAGGAATATAGGTGTCTGTTGCTACCTTGAATTACTGATAAAGTAATAAAGGTGGGATAAAATTCAAATAAACAATTGTTCACATTTTAAATTTGCTATAAATCCCAGAATCTGAAGAAATAGAAAGACAACAGTTAGCCTCAAACTTTAGAAAGCAATTTTTTGTGTGGTTATGTCTCTTTGTGTATGTATACACGTGTGAATTTTTCACAGATTTTTCTGGATTCCCAAGTTTCAGTTTGTGAAATCAGCATTTTAAACTCAAAAAAATAACATTTAATTCAAGGGTCACCTGAAAAAATAAGTGAGATAAAATGTTTAATTCTGGCCTCTTGAGAGAAGGATGGTCTGATGGTCTCTGTCCCATTTACTTCTTTGTCCGTATCATACAAGCACATGGAACATGTTTTTTCTGTAGACTGCAGCTTTAACCATAGGGAAAAAGTCGGTCATGGAGGATCAGGCTTTTTTCTGTGAACTAGTTTCCCACCCAATAAAAAATAGAGCAGAGACAACAAAATGGAACGAGTTGATCTAAGTGGACTCTGTTCATTTAAATGTATTTTCAACAGAAGATCTGCCATAGCCAATGCATTTCCCCATAACTTTGATTCATGTTATGTAGCATGTTAAGATGTAGGCAATGCTTTATAATCATCCAGTCCATGGTTGCAGAATTAAAACACCCTGGTTTCTTCAGTGCTAAAAATTGCCCAAATGAACTTTTGCTATCTGAAATTAATTATCCAAGAATCATAGTACTTGTGTAATCAAACTTGGTGCTAATGTACCCTATGTTAACTGTTTCATTGTGTCTGAACTCTGGGTTTTCAAACTGTTAAACAAAATATTTAGATAAATGAATTTGCAAGGTTCATCTTTTTCATTTTTTAAAGAATATGTTCAGCAAGTTATAAATGTAAGAAGTGTTACATTCCTTTTGTACCAGTTGCATTTGGACATCATAAAATCCATGGAAACTCGCTCAAGCCAATGGTCTCATAACATACATGAAATACATTTAAGAACAAAAGGCCATATAATTAGAATGAAAACTGAAGATGAAACTTCCTTAGGAATGTTTATTTTTTCATACATTGTGTCACTTTAAAAGAATGTTCTCTTATAAGAAACCGTGAATCCTGTAGATTCACCAGCAGTTGCATTAAGAAACAAAAAGAAAAACTTTGAATACACATGTTTGTGACAGAATTAAATTTGAACTTTTGGAAAATATTTGTATTTGAGAGTGAAAGTTGTGGCTTTAGTCCAAATAGAAAGACACTGCTTTCTGGTATCAAGGGAGAGAAAGGGATCCCTTAAATTGCTAAGAATTTCATCTTCAATTCCTTGTGCCATATTCTTCAGCATTTTCAATATCTCCCAGAATTCAGATTTGGGTTTGATAAGTAGGATGAAGTTGGAGGCTGCAAGATCTAGCTCTCTGTGAGTGTATGTGTATATGTTTATGCTTGTATAACTTGAAACTATTTGGATGTCATTTGTACATTTTGGGAGGAGGATTCAAAAAGCAACATGCAAAGCAAATTGCATTATTTTGTTCTGGGCATATTACTTTCAAAAGAGCATAACATTGAAGTGGTTTAGAGCAAATATTTTTTTCTGATGATTAAAATATCATTTACACAGTATCATTTGCAGTATAATGAAGACCATAGAGTTGTGTCTTCTTCACTGATTTGCTCTATTTGTTTCCTCAAAATTTTAAAGTGTATTTGTCTACAGATATGAACTTTTCATGCAATAGACATTTAATGGTTACGGAGTAGCAAATTCTCACTGCATGTACATCTGACCCATGAAAAATGCCATCAGTTTTTACAAATAAAATCTACAGTATTATTCTTAATAATTGCTGCCCTGATTGTGTGAAAACAATTCTTTCATAGTACAAACACAGCTATAAGAGATACCTCTCTTTCAGCATTTTGCTTTAACTGTGTAATAGTTAAATTTTAGGTCTTTCAAGATGTTCTGCAACACCTGAAACTATAGGATAAATACTCAATTACAAGGCTAATTGCTAAATGTGAACAATTTAAGAAAGAGTAACACTGGAAAAAGATAAAACTAGAATATTAATTCATATCTGTCACTCATTGTACATTAACAGTTCTGGAAATTAACTTAATAAATTAAAGTACAGAACAAATAAACTACACATGTTCAAAATTACTGTTAACGTATGTATGTAATATGTGCAAGAAGAAATGCATCCTATGTTATATATAAATTTTAAAAAATATGTATACTGTGTCTTGCTAAAATATTGCCACTTTCTGGATTGGAAAATAGTTATAATACCAGCTCTTAATATAGCCCATAATTTTCCTATGTGAAACTGAATTTCAGTATGTACTAATTTTATTTAGTTATTGCTGTCATGGACCTCAAATATTGGTAAATGTGTACTTACTGATAGAGTTTTTTACTTTTGTAAAAGTTCAAGGATATATAATCCTAAAACTATATGAAGTAGAATTAGGGCTATCTGAGGAAAAAATTGTGTCACTTGAAACTCTCCTGTGTAGAGAAAAGTTTACTGAATTTCTAATGATACAAACTAAGCTTTTGTTTTGAATTTCAAATTTATGCCTTCTGCCACAATATGAAAACTCAACTTGTCAGCTATAACCCATCCACCTATAGTGCTAAATTGTTTTAAGAGATGTTGCTCTAATTTCCTAATTGGAGTAATTTCCAATCTAAAAACACACAAGGTTTTTATCCTACAGTCTATATATGTGTTTTATATAAAATGTGTTTCACATGAAAATAATTTCTTAGGGAAAACAAGTTTTTTACTTACATGATTTCACATTTTGTTGTATCTAATCCCCTGAAATATTTTACGACTAATTCATTTACAAAGATTCATAAAGAAATAGTAGCATTGCAATCTGAACAACATATGCAAAAGTTTGTAGATGATATTATTGAAGGAAAACTGATTCTGGCAGTTATGTAGTACATATAATTTTAGTTCTTGATACTCAGAGTTATAGATAAAAATATCTTCACTTCATACAAAGGCATTTGCAAATTTATACTGGATGATCTCATTTTTAAAACAGATCACACTTTAGATTGTGAAAGTACATATTATGTATGCTAGTCATGTACTGTTTTGCCTAACTGCATAGTATCCTTGGGCAAGCTTCAATACTTACCATTATATTCTGCATATTGAAATGTATCAGTTTACTCCCACACTCTGTCCTGGAATGGTTCCTTTAAATGCATGTATATGAAGAATGTAAATAATCCTACAATTTCTTCAAAGGAAACTAGCATATCTTTTTCTCTAAAAAGGAGACTAGAGGGAAATTCAAGGGAAGACTAGAAGTTGCACTTTTTCATTTCAAATATACAAGGCAGCAAAGGACTTTTTCAATTATGCTTAAACTTTATAAAAATTTAAGACTTTATAAAACTCTGATTTTTTTTCCAGAACATTTTTTCCTCTTTAGATCATCCTGCCTGAAATGATGTATGTCAAAACACATGTAAAAATCATTTGAAAATAATGCTACAACAGAAAAATGATTTTTAAAGATCTGCACATTCACAATGAACATGGAATTTGTTTACCTCACAAGCATCATTATTTTAGTAATTCAGTCCTACAAGAATGTGGAATATGGTGAAAAATGCCACAACCATTATTGACAATCTAATCAATGCATAATTTAAATGTCTCTAATAATTTACTTTATACCCAGTAGGTGGTCCTAATGAATTATCTTTATTTCCAAGAGAAAGGATCTTGTCAGTGATCCAATTAAAGTAATTTATATTAATCTCTCACTGATAACAACCTAGACAAACAGGTGCTTTTGCTTCAGTCATTATGTTAAAAGTCTCATAACTCATTTTCTAGTGACAGATAAATCTAAATTATGGGAACATTAACAAACATAGATAAATATTTCTCTGAAATGTGAAACTTTTGGAAAAACCATTGTGGTATGCTTTGTCATAGCTTCACTTTTGTATGCAAAATGAGCTGGATATTTTATTCTTCACCGACATCCATTGTATAAAGAATTGCAGTGCCATTCTTGTGTTACTGAATTTTGTCAATATGTACAGAAAATCAGTTTCAAATGTTACTTTATTCAGTGCAACTTAAATATGAAAAAAAAACACACACACACACATATATATATAAAAGATGCTTTTTGTGCAATTCTGAGCAAACAAACTGGATATGAGCCCCACTGAATTTAACTAGAGCTTATATTTATATCAGTAAAATAAACAGGATTGTGCTGTTAATCAGTGTGCCAACTTGTACCCAGTAAAGAAGCACAAGTTGAAAAAAGTGGGGAAATAATTATTAGATAGGACTGATTTTTGTATCAATATATTATAACTTTGCACTACTTTGTAAAAAAAACCAAACCTTAAAATTTAAAGCCAAATGTATAGCATATAAAACATATTTTCCTGACTGTATGTTATCATCCTGTCTCGTGAGTATATTAATATGAATGTTATGTACTATTTTAACACTAATAATGTCCAGGCACACTGATGAGTCAGTTTGATTTTTATTTTCAAAAACCACATTTTCTACTCACCATATTTTTTTTGTATTTGATAAATGGCTGATCTTAGCAAAGACTGATTTAAAGTAGCAGACTGCTGGAGAAAGTTACCAGGTAGTAAACTGATCACTAATTGAAACCACTTAGCCAAGAAGCTTTTAAATTACAGAATCTCTAATTAGATAGGATACTTGAAATGGAAATGGCTGCTATTAGTCAATCTCACTGTAGTTTCTTTCTGGTTAGAAATTTGAAATGTAATAAATGTTTATTGATTAAATTATCAATATTTAAAATATTGTGAAAGAACAAAAAAATGGAAAATCCAAATGCATAATGTAAGCAGCAAGAACAGAACTGTATGTCATGAATAAAAAAAGTGTCCTTTTCGATGGAACCACTTTGACACATGCAAGTTAAAGCACTTAAATAGCATGACAGCATAATTTTTGATTTTGATAAATGAGCATGTTGCTGAAATCATGCCACAGGGAAGCAGCTCTTACAATCACTTGGCATATATTTATGAGACAAGTTTATTTAAAGCACTTATTATCTATATTTATGACAAATTCCAGAAAAGAATGAAGTGAATAATTCATCAAAAGTTAGTTCATTAGTCTTCCCAAAAGAGGTTAAGTCTTTTTAGTATCTGTACTGAAGAATCAGGTTTCCACGTGCACAGTGATATTTTCATGTTTGCTTTATAATTCTGGAGACAAGGATAGTTCTTGTTTATTGCATCAAATTGTATATAAATATAACTGTCCAATGATGATATAACTTCCAGAAGATATAAATTGTATCTTATAAAATACACATTTGAAGAAGCCATGAAAAAACAAGGCCTTGTCAAAAAATGTGTATGATTTTTTTTATTGGTTAGAAATTGAAATTGCTCTTTATGCTCTCTACATGTGACCTCAAAGAAAGATATTTTCCTGTTGTTTGAAATACCATTTTGGCTCCTTAATATGTGCAAGTAAAATTATATAATTGTTTCCCCCTCCCCTTTTTTTGTGAAATTTCTATGTTGAAGATTATATGTGATTATGAATATCTCTTACACTGATTGCAAACTGCAAGGATGCATTATATGGAATGCCAGGAAATTCAAACTGACAAAACCTTCAAGAAGGTGAATGGAAGTTTGTTTCTATTGTGTTATGAGAATTTTACTGATATTTTAAAAAAAAAAAAACAAGCATTGACAGAGGCATTCCTCCCAAAAGATAAAACANTACTGATATTTTAAAAAAAAAAAAACAAGCATTGACAGAGGCATTCCTCCCAAAAGATAAAACACTGGATATGTAAATTTGTGTCAATATGTGAACAAAGTTGTTGTAATAAGAATATTTAAATAAAAAGACTCAAAAGTATTTTCCCATGGGATTTTATATTTAATCTGGATTCAGATCAATTTTCCTGGCCAATGTACCTGTCCTTACAGCTCTATAATAAATTCAACTTCAGTGAAGTATAAAATAAAATCTGGAATTGACAGGGAATAATTTTTCAAAATACTTTCAGACAGAACCCCGGCAACCAAAACCAAACAAAATTTATTCTCTTATTCTTCATTTTATAATCTCTGTGTGTGTATGTTTTTTTTAAGTTTTCGCGAGTACTTACATGTATGATGTTCAGCTTCCTTCGGGTATTATCCCACGTCATTGTAATTTTGCTTTTAAAGTTGTAGCAACATTTCAGCAAAATCTCATCTGCCATCATCAGGCTTCTGCATTGAGTTCGTCGTTGGTCAGGCTATCACAGCCGTTAGTTTTAAATTTGAGGCTACCCTATTGTTGTGCCAGGATGGTTTTTTTCTTCATCCTGATTGGTTTGGGAGTCTTGGTCTGTGTTTATTGGTCTTGGAGTTTTTTTGATTGGTATTTCTGGTTTCTTCTGTCTGTTTTGTGGCTTTGATTGGCTGGCAACACTGTTCCTGTATTGGAGGCTTTCAGTGCAACTGTGGCTTCGAGTAAAAGGACGAGTATCATTTTGTTAGGAGAGCCACTGGTTTCCCTATGGTGCCAGTTGGGGTGTCTTTTGAGGCTGGAGGTATCAGGAGGGGAGTCGTGTTTGTGCCCAGCGCTTTGCCTGGCTTGTGGTGTGGAGATTTTTTGTGTGTGAGAGTGCAAGGCTTACCAAATGGGATTGACAGATGGCTGGGGATCAATGCTATTTCATGCTTCATGTCTTCTGTCCAATCTCTGATGCGGCTTCTCTGATGATATCTGTGCTTAGAGTTTTCCTATAGTGGCCTTGGGTTTTGGTGCCATTGAAGTTGAATGTTGATGACCTGTGGCTGTTCAGTGTTGGACTAGTGAGGTAAGTTGTGTTCGCATTTTTTTCCCAAAAATACTGCATATTTTATCTGTTCATCCAGGTGGGTATTTATTCATTCTATTGGTGCTGTCAATATGGCCGTGCCTCGGACTCTAGATGCACAGGGGACTTCCTATACCTGCATTGGTTTTCCCCAAGGTCAATTTTATCTCTGGGTTTGTAAGCGAATGGCGCTATTTTTTGTTCTGGTTTTGAAAAGCATCTGATGTGATGCTGATGTAATATATCTTAAGGGCTTAGGTTCCGCACTGCGCCGAACCCTGGAAGAATGGCAAACGTATGGCAAAAAGGACACAGCGAGAATGGAGCAAAATTCAGGGGGTGGCCTCCATCCATGTGTTATCCCGGCTCCAAAAAAGTGCCCAAATTTGGCATTAACAGAATGGGAAAGAACGGAAGAACAGACGGGAGGTAGTACGTAGCGGGGATGTTAAACGGATGTTTCGCTAGGAAGCCTAGAGGATGACAGCCAAGATTGAAGTGGAGTTGACGCATCCAAAAGGGCTTTCCGAGGGTAGAATTGCAAAAGCACGAGCATAGCGCGATGACACGATCTGAAGGGCCCTTTCCAAAGGAGAATTGCAAAGCAGGACGAATAGCGGAAGGAGTAGAATGCGTGCGGGGATGACCCGGATTGCATCACGGGACACTAAGGAAGCAAGAGCAGATGGATAGCGAATGCAAGCAGATGCAAAGCATTTCACTGCCGCAATGCGGGGCAGTTTGATTTGCTATCAGCTCCGCCAGATTTGAAAAGGAAGGCAGTTCGCAAGCAGTCAGCATTCATGAGGAAAGACATGCTTGCCACAGACATCGTTCGAATAAACACCATGGTTCATCAGTCAGGAAAGAAGAGAAACCTGTGCCTACGTCACTTGGACAGTGCCTGGCGAAGATAGGGACAGAACCAACATCCACCCCCCTAGCACTGGACTCTGAAGCTGAGGGTTGCTGCGGTGTTGGTTGGTTGCTGGGTGCTTCGTGTGCTTTTGCTGCTCTGCTGCTGCTGCTGCTGCTGTGTGGACAGCTCCCAAGGCTCTCAAGCCCTGCTGCTTCAAGCCCCTGAATGCCCTGCTGCTCAAGCCCCTGCCAGAGGGGATGGAGAGAGCAGGGAAGGAGACGGAGAGAGGAAACAGTACACCCTTGTTCCAAGGATGCATGAGGATAGAGTGTGCTGGAAATGGCTGAGGGAGGAACGAATACTGTGGAGAAAGGGCCATAGACCTCTTTCACTGACACTACTTAAAGAAAAAACAGTGCAGCTTGGAGAGACAAGCAGAAAGCTATGCTCACTGCAGATGTACTCCTTGGATGGTGGAAGCACAGTGGCACCTGGTGTGCAGCTAGCACCTCCAGAATCTTGCCAGGCCGCTGTCAAGCCTCACGGACTTGGGAGAGTGTACATTCATGGCCAAAGTGCAGTTCCTGGAGGTGAGATCTGCCACCAAGAGAGTCCCTCTGGGACAACCGCCTCTCCCTCAGACGCCACAGACAGCCATCCTCTTCCAGGCCCAGGAGAAGCTAGCACTAATCAGGCAGGTTCTTCAATGGCCCCCGATCAGAGACCCGCCCCCCCTGACAGCTGCAACTTCCCCAGCCGAGGAGGATGTTCGAGGGCATCCCCTGTTCACAGAATGAGAGGCTAAGAAGCGACAGCTCACCAGAGACCTAAACCCACACCGCGCTCGCCACCCCAGCTCCACAGAGAATGCTAAGGCAGAAGAGGCTAGACCTGGAATGGACCAGAGCCACAAGTGTGCTGTTGGACGATCGAGGGAGCAGCCAGAAATCAAGACGCAGCACATGATATTCTCTCTCAGCTGCTCCCAACAGAGCGAATAATATCCATCCTCGAAGTGGAAGCCCTTCATCACCCGTACGTGAGAGTCCAGACCCCATAGGACCTGCCCGGGCCCCAGTATCCAGGTGATGAAGGAGAAGATACAGCACTTCTTGCACAAACCCTCCTAAGCGCCCGAGTCTGAAGCTGCTCGGTATCCCCAGGTTCACAAAGGTCTGCTCCTCCCACCCCGGTGATGTCCCGGTCTTTCCACGCTTTCAACAGCCGTCACATACACGGCTCGAGTACCCAGACTTTCCCACAGCACAAAACAGGACCTTCCCAGTCCAGGCCACCAGGGTTCATCGCACACCAACAGACGCTCACCTTGCCAGCTGGCAGACGCAGACTAACGCCCCACTGGACACTCTCCTTCCACCCGACAGCCAAGCCCGTCAACAAGAAATCTGTCATCAAGTCCTTGGGCCTGGACATCCAGGTCCTCACAGAAGGGTCTCTCAACCTCACAGACTGAGTCAGCTCTCTGAGAGCTTCCTGAACACGGGTCCCACAGCCGACCCCTGTTGTGACTCTCGGGGCCAAGCACCCATGGCGCCGTCAGACCAGCACTCCGAGAAGCCGACAGCCACTCACAAGTCCGGCCAGCTTAACAGCTGAGCACCACGCCCATGGACGTTGCCTCGAGTGAACTGAGATAGTCGCAGAGACTGAGTTGTTATTTGTTCAATTTAATTCCTTTGCTTAGACAAGTTTTATCTTGGGGTCTTTTGCTTTTTTAATAAGTTATAGATCACCTTTAATAAAGACAGTTATTAATAAAAGGTTATCTTTGCTACGCAGCTGGGTTCATTTTTTTACTAATAAAGTGTTGGTGAAAACTTGAAAAAATGGTTTCGCCTTTTGCATGCTTGTGGGATAGGTAAGAGATCGTTGTGGATGAACTAAGGATAGTTGTAGGGAGTAGGTTAAGGATAGGCTGGTGGGAATAGCTAAATCCTCCACTGCAAGCATAGTGGGAACTTGGTATGGTCCACCATCCAGCTGCCCGCATAATGGACCTTTATATATCAATAACATGTGAATCATTGATGCAAGCAACTACATTTCAAATAAACAAAGGCCTTTATTAATGCCCATTCATTGTAAGTGGGAGCCACTTCACATAACACTGGTAGCAATTCTCATCAGTGGATGAGACAGGGCTCAAGGAAGCATCCATTAACCATCTATCTAATCCTGTCTTGCCACTTGCGATCCCACCGCTTCCAGCGGGGAGTTTGCAAGTACGTCAGTGTCTCAAGTAGGTTGCGTTGATTCTTCCCCTCAGTGAAGCTCTGTTGGGGCTTGGTACATCCCAAGTGTCTATCAGGTTTTTCGTCCTTACAACCTCCATTCACCAGCTGTCCATGTCCCCCATTCCTGTTTGACAGTCCACCAAAGCCTTGTTCTGCAACACGGGTAGCGGGTGCCGCATGGATTGTGGCAGGAATGCGAGACAAGCTTCCATGATGCTCTTCACAGTTTGTGGGTGATGCTGGCAATGGTGGTGAGAAGTACCTGACCGATGTGTCGTGTCTGCAGTGATGTCCAAAGGCGTTCTCGCCCACCGACCGTCTTGCCTAAGAGCAGCCTGTAAATTGAAGACCGCTCTCTTCAACAGGTTAGGTATCTTGAAGTGTAGGGCTTCATGAGGGAGTTCAGGGAGAAAGGCACCATCACCCCGATGAAGTAGGGACAACATCTGTGTGTGTCAGTTGGGTAGGGGGTCTGGATCTGAAAACCCACGATGGAAGGTTCGTTCCAGCCATCCTTTGGCATGACGTTGTATACCTGCGATCTGAAGCTGACCCATTGCATGAAAGCATCGATGTACATGGAACTGTAGTCAGCACAACCGGATGGCAAATTGATGATACTGAATGAAGCCCTTGTAAGTTGTGATGAGCAGGTAGGAGCCGCGAGTTGAGCCTGGAGCTTTTGGTAGGAGTCCACGTGCTCCATCTATGGCTCGCAACGGTGTGCGGGAAAGTTCCTACTCTGATACACTGTTCTGGCAACTTTTCCGCTCCAGCCTTCTTCAGTGGTGGGACACTGGGGTAGGAGCTCCTCCACGTATTCTATATTGGCGCTGGGCACCCACTTCTCTGGACCAATCATGCTTGGATAGGTGTTAGTCGTTTTGGTGGTGTAGCGGTTTACCAGCCGAGCAGAGGACGTGGAGAGAGAGCTGTTTCTGTATGTGGTTTCACGAGGCCAAGGTGCCTGGCTGAGAGTCAGTGAGCCACTCAGTCAGGGGTCCAGGGTTGGGATGCGTAAAGTTGGTGCTGTGGTTTTGGTCGAAGTCCTCTAACAATTTCGCTCTAACAGGTTCATGTCAAACATAGGCTGGTGGCATGCCTCATGGAAGTGCTGGAATGCTGGAGTGTCTTCATTCATCCAGCTTCACAATCAGCTGGTCAATACAATCAAGACTCCATATCTTTTCCGGATCCATCTCGGATCCACACAGCTCTTGAACTCTTCCTGCTTCTTCCTTGTGTAGAAAAGGTGAAAACGTCTGAACAGGGCATTGGTTCTGTGTTGGAATGATATCGCAGCTACCATAAGGAACTGTATCCATGATGCCATGGTGGAGAACAATGGATGATGTGGAAGACGCAAGACAGGGTGATTTAGGTCTGTATTAACACGGCTGCTGGACTCAATACTGAGATCCAGGTGATTTTCCGTCCCCCTCTTTTTATAGGAAATAGTTGGTAGTAAGTTGACACCGCTTAGGGTGTCCTTACCACATACTCTAGACAGTACTGCATGACATCCTAAATATCCGAGACGTTCATCATGATACAGAACGATCTTTCTCCCCGGTTGTTATAATTGTTTATATTGAGCGAGCATGCATACGCTTTCATTCTTTCTATTTCTGTGTGCTACTAAACTGTTGTGTAGACGTTCTGTGTACTTGTTTGTTTCCTCCCGTCTTTCCACATTTTCATCTGTTGCAGTTGGATGTGATTAGACAGGGGATGGCCAGAAAGGATCAGCCGAGAGGGATACAGCGGACATTTATGATGATGAACGGACCATAGAACATTTCTTGCCGTATATGTCGTGGAATGTAATTGAGTACGTGGGTGGACTACTAAAACTTCCTTGTGGCAGATGCAAAATGTTCAATGGAAGGATGCTCGATGGAGTAGAGTGTACATGAAGACACTATGCAATGAGCACACCAACGGATGCGATCGTTTTCCACGGATGGGCAAGGCTTTTTTGCCCTCCTTTTTACATCCTCTTTGCATCCGTTGGTGCAGTGGGACATGGGCTTTTACTGATTTTGTCTGTATAGTACCCATCTTGTGTAAGTGGCAAGGACAGCTATTCCAGTGGGTCTGCCCTCATCTTCTAGGTCATCTTTATATTTAGTGTGTTTTTTGTGATAGTTGGTGATTTTGCTTTTTTGGAAGCCGGGGTTGGCTGTCAGTACTTTAGCAGTGGTGTAATAGTTCAGTCTTTATGTGTGTCTTGCTCTGCTTTAACATCTGTTTTTTTGTAGGATTAGTACATCTTAGGAATGGTAGTTTGGTTTGTTTGTTTCTATTTCCGTGGTGAACGCAAATCACCCCCAAAATCGAAATTCAACCATGGAAACAGAACAAAACAAACTACTTCCATTCCTAGATGTACGTAATATACTAGCGAAAAAAATGAGATGGCACAGTCGGGACATCACCGTATAGACGCAGAAAAGAAAACACATACCAACCACTACCATCAACGCCCACGAAGTCCCAAGCACACCCACGCACAGATAAACTCCAATGGCCAAATGCTAATTGCCAGAACCAAACTGCCTGGGCAGGACAAGACACAAAAATTCAGTTAAAAAGCTGGAAACACACTTCCTCAGTACTCCAACACATGAAAGCCACAGGTCATAGCATCAACTCAATTTCACAAGGAGAACCCTAGCCACTATAGAAACCTCAGCCACAGAATTATCACAGAGCCCATAGAGATTGAAGAAAAAAGACCTGAAAGCATGAATAGAAGAGAATGATTTCCACCAGACTCAATCATTTGGAAGCCTGCACTCTCAAACAGAAAGATCTCCACACCACAAACAGACTCCCCTGATACTCCAGCTCAAACACATCCCAACCAGCACCCAGATGAAACCTAGCTTCCTAACAAATGATAGCCGTCCATTTACTCGGAGCCAAGCTGCCACTAAAAGCTTCCATATAGGAACACAAGTGTGCCAGCCAATCAAGACACAAAAATATCCACAAAACAGACAGAAGATACTGGAAACACCAATCAAGCAGAACACAGCAAACTCCAGACCAATCAAACACAGACCAAGACTCCCAACCAATCAGAATGAAGAAAAAAACATTCTGGCACAGCAGTAAGTCAGCCCCAAATTTAAAACTGAAATAACTGTAAGATTCTGACTCACAGATGAACATAGTACAGAAAGCCTGATGATGGAAGATGAGATTCTGCCGAAACGTTTGCTACAGCTTTAAAAGCACAACTACAATGACGTGGGAAAATACCCGAACAAAGCTGAACAGCATACATGTAAGTCCCCGCAAAAACTTAAGAATACACACACACACACACACACACACACATTATATAATGTCCATTTTATTCAAGCAATTGAACAACTTACAGAGATAAAAATATTGAAAAACCCATAATATAAAGCCCTTATACACAAGGAAAAATCATAACCATGTTAATTGAAAAAGCACATTGATGCAGAGATATTCTGAATCAGATTTACCCTTATTTTTATGCACGTCCAAAAGATCTGCTCAGTTTAGATATGAGCCCTTTTTAAAAAATACACACACAAATGCACACACAAAAACAAACAAAAACTGACTGTAAATTTCCAGAAGATTATCATCAATTCTAGAATACATCACAGATGGATTCATGATGACTGTTAAAATAATATTACTACCACTACTTTTAGTGCTGCTATTATTGCTACCTGCTAGCAAAAGGAGGGGGGGAAATCCACAGCTTTACGTTTATTCAGGTTTAATTTTTTTAATACCACTCATTCAACTAATGACAACATTGGTCAAAAGCAGCTTCCTTTGCCAAGCTTTTTTGTGTTCATGCCTGGTAATATTCTTTTCTGCTATTTATTTGATAGAAGAAAAAAGAGCAGATCCTTCCTGCATTGCAAAAGCAATGTCATTTAACATTATTTTGAAAGACAGAAAAGCTATCCTAATCTTTGAGGATATTTTCATTATAATCTTTCTTCAGTCCAATATCATTTTTAATAAAAGTCAGTAAAAGTTTTCACAAGAACATTCTATGTAGACGCCAATTCCTCCATCTCACACCTGGAGAAGGTTCAGATAACATTTGAAAAATAAAAAGAGAGAATACAGGAAAACAGCTTCCTTGCTGATTTGCTGGGCATATTTTGAAAGCACACAACGTTTTGAAAACAATAGAAATATCAAAAACTTGTGAATGAACCCTCTGCTCATTTATGGCCACATTCCATTCCAATTACTTATGAAATTATCACATGACATACAGACACTGCGACTGAAGATTAATGATTGCTGCCCTCATTTAGATAAAGTGCTCGTGTATCTCCTCATGGAGCTATTTAAAAAGCTGTTATTAATAATAAAGTAAACACTTTCTTGAACAGTTTTTCATTCTGAACTGCTTTTCTCTGTAGTGCAGCACTTCCCTAATAACTGCTAACCTCAAATTAACAAGCTCTGTGACCTTAATTGATTAGAAACCTCTGGTTTGTTTGCATTGCTGCCTGAAACTGACCAGACTTTAAATCAGTTTGAAACTGGAGGCTTTTTTTGTCAGGTGCATGAAATGTCATAAACGCACCCATGGATCAGAAAATTATTTCTCACAATTTATTACTTTTGTAGTTTCTAAAGGTCTCTAACCAAGGTAGCTGCTAAATGAAGCTGGCTGAGGAATTCTGGGACTTGAAGTCCACAAGTTTTAAAGTAGGCAAGGTTGGAGAACTCTGCTGTAAATTGTTTGGAATCATAGCTAAATGTGTGTCTTTTGACCTGTCTACTAATGTGGAGGCTTCACAATATTTGGAATCTTAACACCCTCCACTTATTCTGTGGAAGGATTTAAGATCCATATTGTAAATAAAAAAGCTATTTTCCCCAAGGATACAATGTTCACAAGCATATTGTTACACAATTCATGTCACAATATCTTCCTCTGTATTTTATTTCATAGGCATAGTCCTAATTGAGAACCACTCCATCAATCTATCTGCAACCCGCTTTCTATTATTATTTCTGACTCACCAGCTCTTAACTCTTCCATCGATAAAACAGCATTGTGGAAAATTAGTCAGAAATTTTAAGAGAATAAGCAACCAGCAACTATCTGGGTATTACTTGTATCTGAATGACATAAATTACAACCAACAAAGATGTGCTAATTCTTCTACCCTTCCAATGAAAGTAATAGGTCTTGTATTGACATGCTGGAACTTGATTCTCAAAGAATCCAGGGGTGGGATGCTACCGTTTCTGCCTGGTTCTAAAGAACCAGTAGCTCTGAAGAGCAGCAGACATCAAACTGGTTCTGTGTTTGCTGCTGATTGGCCCACCCACCTGCCTGGGCTCTTACCTGTCCTTTATTTCCTGCTTTTTCAACCTCAGTTGCTTTGTGCGGTGCAGCTGAGGTTAAAAAAGCAGGAAAAAGAGGCTTTTCAAATGCTGCACACCTGCACGCAGTGCTTTTCAGCTGTCCCAGTGGCCCAGCTTAAGGGTTTTTTTACACACACATGCAGCGCACGCAAAACATTGTAACCGAACCAATAGTAACACCAGTTGAAATAGTCCCAGGATAAAGAAGAAGTTGTGCATAAAAACTAAATTTGAATGGATTTAGATATAAAGTATAAATTAATTACATACTGTCATTTAATTTCCCAGCCTTTGGGTTTAAATGAGAAGAATCCCAGTAGTTAGTTACAGTGCATTTTAATCTGGAGGCCATTTTATTATTTTACTTGTTTTTAAAGTATTGTGGAATTTTTATTTACTTTTTAGACAAAGAGAGAGGGGGGATTTGTATTTCTAGTGGACATGTGTATGCCACTCAGAGTATATATATATTTTACCTGGGAGGCTCTATATATCAATTAATTAATTTGTTTAAAAAACCCTTCTGTCCTGTTGGATAGCAACTGTTAGAAAGATATGGAGCAGGCAGACTATGCAATCTGATACATGTGATAAGGAATGGTTCTGAAAAATATTAAATTTGCTAGAGATTTTAATAGTAAATCTGCTTCTCACTCTGCTAGAGAAAAGTTCCCCAAGGATGGATTCCAATATGAGTCAAAAAGTTCAGAACACTAAACCTCTGGTCCCAGTGATCAACCCAGATTGGATCCTGCAATATTAAACCTGTTTCTAATATAACTTTCTTAAGAATACTTCTCATTTCCTTACATTTTATTAGCCACAAAACAAAACAATGGTTTAGGATTGACTGGCAGATCATTTCTTTAGTACTGATATTAATGACACCTAAAGGAGAGATGAGTTTCCAAACACACAAAGGCACAGTCTTAATTTTGTCAATTCTAACAGTGGTGTGGTAGTAACAGAATTGTAGGCAATGGTTTTCTCATTATTTAAGACCAAACTAGAAGATTTGTATGAATTTATCATACCTCTTGTATCCGCAGGCAATGCAGAAAGAGTGGAATGAACATTGGAAAGCAAATAGCCCAAAGAATGATGGTTTTATCTACTAGCACAAAAGCAACTCAAGATCACTAAAATTCTTTGGTAAGTTTCTTAAAACACATTACCAAAGTAATAAAAGTTCATCCAAGACACCTAACAGAGTCACTAGTGTAAAATATTGTTGATTGGGATGTTCTGATACCACAGTGCAACTAAAATGTAATATATTACACCATTTCCCAACAGTATTTTGAAAACACTGTTTTTAAATTGTTTTGTGAAATTAATTGTATTTGATGCATTACTTGAAGGAACTTCCATAATACAATGCAATTAATTTTATAAATACATATAGACACATATTCACACAGATAAATACGAATACACGTAGTCCACAATGTTGCTATAACAAATATATAATTTATACCTACCCATTGTGCCTGAGCAAATAATTGTTGACTACTTCTCTTTTTAAAAGACTCCCTCTCAAATGTACACGTCCCATTGTAGCTAATTTTAAATGCAAAGCCTCTTTCAGAAGATAACTAAGGTGGTGGGCAGGCTCCTCAGATTTATAGCAAAACATATCAGGAAGTAAATCTGGCCCTAGAATTTTACTGATGTACAATCAAAGAAGGTTACAGCTAGAATATACATAAAGAAGCCAAAGCAAAAATAACACAAGAAAAAGCAACACTTTCTTTTAAACAAACAAAAAAAAAAAAGACTATGTCAAGGAGGTTGTGTTTTTCAAAGGAAATGAAATAGTCCTTGAAATTTCAAAAGATCTTCAATTAAACTTGCACCTAACCCTTGTCATGAGTTTCATTGTGTTTCTTCAAAGTAACATTGTGAAATATATATAAAAAAGCTTATCCCGTCTCTCTTGAGAGGTAGATCACTTGCCACTCAGATGGCTATCACTGTTTGAGAGTCAAGATAAGAATGAATTCAATCTTTTGCAGGCATGAGAAAACTGGAAAAAATATACCTTGAAAGGAATGCATGTATTAAACATACCATGAGTTTCTTCCCTTATTTTCCAAAGTCAACCTTTAGTCAATATAATTAAGACAAAAAGTCAGATCACATTACCAACTGCAAGCTATATACTGTACAAGGGAAGCTGATACATGCTTTTGGTAATTAATGACATTAAATGAAGCAAAAAAAATTGATTTGGGAACAAGCCTCTTTAATTTTGTCACCCTGACAATACTGCGAGATAATATAAACAATAGTTGCAGAAATTACTTATCTTACCAATGTACAGAAAAAATCAAAAAAGTCTTAAAAGCTGAAATAGGGGTTTCCCCAAAAAAATTTTTTGATTTCTTACATGGTTTTTTTAAGTTTAAAAATAAAAACAAACAAACCTCTATTCTTAATGGCATTTATCTATCAGTGCTTCAATGATACTTAAGATATTTGACTTCAAGTTTAATGCTGATATTTTTGTTTATTTTGTTCCTTTGAGCCAATTCCTTTTTTACTCCTGACAACTGCTTGGATTAGTCCCTGTAGTTTTCTTGGTAAGGCTTTTCAAAGATGGTTTGCCCTTGCTTCCTTTCTAGGGCTAAGAGAGAATGACTAACCAAGGTCACCCAGCAGGCTTTCAGCCAAAAGCGGGAGTAGAACTCACTATCTCCCAATTTCTCATCTGGTGCCTTAAATGAGTGGAGTGGGGTGGAGTGGAGTGGGGTTGAGTGGAGTGGGGTGGGATGGAATGGGAGAGGAGAAGAGAAGAGAAGAGAAGAGAAGAGAAGAGAAGAGAAGAGAAGAGAAGAGAAGAGAAGAGAAGAGAAATGACAGAGTTGAAAGGGACCTTGGAGGTCTTCTACTCCAATCTCTTGCTCAGGCAGGAAATCTTATACCATTTTAGACAAATGGTTGTCCAATCTCTTCTGAAAGTAGACCAAACTCGCTCTCAATATTGAATTTACAAATAGTGAAATCCAACTGTGTCCTCTTGTCAGTGGAGTGGTATCCATCTGTTCTTTTCTTACAACCAGCACCATCCTAAAAATGGAGAAAATAACAAAAGTTCCAGTTTAGAGGCTCTCTCAACCAACTGGATGAGAACCAGGATATTGGCTTTTCACTGTGGCAATCACTATCAATTCTCAAATATTTAGCTTCCTTGTATCCTCAATATTTCAATAATAATCCTATTTGTTTTCATGTTACCTTTGATTAACACAGTAGCACTCAAGGACGTTAGGCATTACTTAAAGGCACATAAACAGACCAAAAGCTTTTCACTTGTAGGAGATCCATTAAGAACTAGAAATACTATTCTGTGCCAACAAACAATACCCTGCATTTAGAATGCAGACCTACAACAGTGCCTTGTAATGAACTCTGTCTTTAACCTCATTGCCCATTAGCAACTCTGACCATTATTAAAGCCCTCTCCATCAATAGAAATGAGATCGTTTCCCCCAAAAATATACACTCATTCCACTGTTGCACCTATCATCTGAGCTCTGCTCAAAATAACTACTCTTATATACAGACTTTGTAGTGCTAATTATAATCATTGGGTTAGGGCGGGGATGTCAAACCCACATTATCATGGCATCATCATGTGACATATTGGGACTTTTTCCCCCCCTTCACTAAACTGGGCATGGGCATGGCCAATGCATGATGCATCCGGCCCATGGGCCAGGAATTTGACTGCCTTGGTTTAGGGGGTCATATGGTACTTAATTTTTTTGGTTTTGTAAATTGCATGTGTAACAACTTACTCTCAGCCGCAACTCCAATGGTAAGTAGTTAATTCTTTGTTAGCATCAGCGATGAGATTTCTATTCATTATCAAGATCCACTTCATGAGATCTTAACCAATATGATTTTTTTAAAAAAATGCTTGTTAAGTCTTCAAAATAATTCTTCCTTAGTCTGCAAAAAAATCCACTTAAGTAAGAGGAAATTTTGGGTGGCTGAACTCTTCCTTTTTTCCTTCTCCTCCTCTTCCCTAATCTGAAGACTATTCCGATTCTTGTTCCTGAGATTGCATAGGTATTGGTGCTGAAATCAATTGATTCTTTATGTAACTAAAGAAAACAGACAGACCTCTTTGTCCATTTCTTCAACAAGCCTTTCCATTATAAAGCTTAGCCCATGGCTATATATGACTGTGTGGTTTCAAAAGGTTTAAAATTATTTGTAAGGAAAGTGACAGTTTTTCATTCTGCCAGCTCTACTAAATGCATTCCTTTTCCTCAAGATTAAAATGTCCTATTCTGACCAACAGATATGTCCAAATGTATTTTAGGTCTATTTAATTTGGGGTGTTCACAGAAATTAATTATTCACTATGATCTATTTCCCATAAATCATAGGGTCTGTGTATTTACATTAGGTTGTTTTATCTGTTAAATTTAGAGATTCCCCAGTTCAGCGCCAATGATAGTGTAACATCAAGAAATCATTGTAGTAGCCCCTTGATTTGATGTCACACTGGTATAGGGGAAGGCAATTTGGAGTTTGAGTGTGCTTGATAAAATAAGGCAGGTCTGCATTACTGAACATTATTGGATTGCATTAAGTATCAACAAATGGCAGCCCTAAGTCAAATCCACTTGCCTTACTTACCATTTCAGAAAAAGAAGAGCAGTGAAGTTACAGCTATACATTAAAAGGTGACCTGAGGCCCAGGCTTACAAATATCATACATCAGCCAATGTACGAAAACAGGAGAGTTAGAAATAGCAATAGTCTTTTTTATTATTATTTTTCCTTTTTTCTATTTCTTATTTTTTTTAATTTGTTTTGTCTATCTCTTATTTTCTATTTCTTATTTTCTTTTATCAATACATAATACCCACCCACACCTACACACTCAAGCATGCACACACATACAGTACTAAGTAATAATAAATGTAGATCTTACTATTAAACTGTTTATTCAAGATCAAAACTGTTATAATAACTTTGAGATGAATTGCAGTGGGTTTTTTTATATTGTACTTAACTCTGGATGAAAAGTCAAATAATGTCTTGAAATATCAATATCCTAAGTTGCAATATACTACTGATATAATTTTTCTTTCCTCTTTTTATCCTTAAAACTTTAACCTTTCTAAATAGAATGTTCATACTTTTTATCTCTAACCTTTCTAAAAGAACATTCATGATTTTGATTTCATTACATCAATATTACTGGATTGAAATTTGCACTGAAATAATATTTTTATGATTTATCATAAGCCTTTTTATCATTAAAAGGTATTAATTCAATGTTCAATATATGAAGATAATACAATGTATCAAGATTTGCAACATTACAGTAAAAAGGGAGGAAAGTGGGCAGCATTATATTCAGATCTAAGTCTTCTTTACATCAGAATCAGAAGATGATGTGTTATGTTCTAAGCTTATGTTTACATGCAATGACAAGTTTAGGGTTAGAATTATAGCTCTATTGAAATAAGTGCACTAGCATTTAACTAATATTAAGCCATGCTCATGATATATGAGGCTCTAAATAACTTGCAAGTAAAGCACCTATCAGATATACACTTTTAAATGTAGATCAATATCACTAAAATCATCAGGGAAACTGATGCCTCAGAGCCCCAGAATGCCTTTTCTATGTTGGTGATAATATGGGGGAGTATTCTCTCTGAAATTTACAAAACAACAACCTGCAATTAGGTTTTAGGTATCTATTCAAGAACAAACTCTTTATTCAGACCTTCACATACCAACATTGGATGAATGGCCTTATTCAGATGTTCCTCTGGACTTTCTATAAAAATGGTTTTATTTTTCAGTTATTGCTCTAATTATTGCATTTTATCTTTCCAGAAATCATGTTGAATTGTTTTCAAAGGAAATGATATAAAACACGTGAAAACAAATACACAAATAAAGCCAAGCTATTCTGATAGCAACAGCACTTGCACTTATATACCACTTCACAGTGCTTTGCTAAATGGTTTACAGAATCATTGCTCCCAACAATCCTCATTTTACTGACCTCAGAAGGATGAAAGGTTAAATCAATCTTAAACCGATCAGGATTGAACTCCTAGCAGTCAGCAGAATTAGCCTTCAATATTACATACTAACCAATACACCACCAATGCTACAGCTCTTATTTTGATGATTAGCAGCAATTACTACAAGTATGAAGTTATCTTGCAACATGAGTCCTTCAGCCATATCAAATTATTTTTCTTCTGTGGAAATTCAATCTAATAAATGCTAGCAATTGAATTTATTAGTTCAACAAGGATGTCTTTAATCTAATAGATGATGGTACTATTAATTTCTGTTTTTGTTAATGTGCATATATTTCAAACTTTAAATCCCAGATTTCATAGTAGTGAAGATAAAGTAGTAAGATTAGCTAATTTATTCCCAATGATTTCAATGAAATTTGGCTGCTCCTAGGTTCACTACATATTATCAGACATGTTCCGTCCGGAAAAACGCGAGGTAAACCGGGTTCCAACAGTAAACGTTTTTATTTAAACAATTATTGTTAAACGGAACAGATTGGCTCTAGCCACGGCAGCCTTTATATACGGCTTGCCTGCCGGCTTGTAGCCAATGACGGTTACTTGATTTTGCCGCCTTTTGGCAGCTCTTTTGGATTGGTTCCTAGTGAACCAATCCCTATGCCGGCTTTTCTAGCCAATCACATTCGAGGATTTGGAGTAAACTCTTTTATACAGAACAAGACACCTTATGATACAAGGTTACTAAACAGCATCCAATACTTCAGCAGCCTCCTCTTTGTGTGTGATAGCATTTTCAGGGCAGCTGTTCAGGAACTAAAGGCAAATTGTTTGTGGTGAAACATTCCATTAAATAAATATTGCATAAAAGGCAAATGAACGTACTGCATCTGTGTGATATATCGATGTCAAAAAGTTTGCTGAGGTGGGATAAATATTTATATTGCAAAATAAAAAATTGGTGAGGTCAAATGTGTTGCATAACTTTGATTACATACTTTGCCATAAATTTAAGATATAAAGGTGTAAGGTAAGTGGCCCTCTGGCTCATCAGAAATATGTGCGAGAAGATCTGGATAGACCACAGATTAAGCATGAAGCAACAATTTATTGAAGCTGCCAGAAAGGCAACAGACTCTTGGGTTGATCAGAAATTCCCAAGGCCCAGAGGGCAGATCCCGCCCACGGGGTGCTTAGATTTGGCCCATGGGCCTGCCCTGGAAACAGCAAGGATCGGCCTGCAGTGCCTCTGCCAGTAAAAACAGAACTTAGTAGGACCATGTGTGCTCCCCCCCTCCATTTTCACTGGAAGAGGGCTTCAGGAGGCCATCATGGCCAAAAATGGGGCCCAGAGGGGCGTGTGCTTTTCACTGGCAGAGGGCTAGCAAAACAAACTAAAAACTTTTTGTGGTTAGTTTATGTATTTACGTGAGTTACTTAAATGCAAGAAATTCTTTGTTAAATTTCATCTCTTTAGTTTTGGACCAATATTCTAGCCTGTCAAGATCTTTATAAATCTTGATCTTTTAATGCTTCACAACCTCATCATAAATTTTTAACAGTTCATGTATAAAAAGCAGTTTAGGTATTTGTATTCCCTCTAAAAGCCCCCTGACCCAATCAGACTGATATAAAGTCATTAATCAGCTTGCAGTTCATAGTCAGATCTTCCAAGTAGCATCAATACAACTTCAATCAATTAAAATTAATACTGGCCTGGTCTTTGAGTACATGCACTATTTTCAGACTAAGGCCTATCAGTTGAAGATAAAGAACAAAGAACTTCATACTACTACTTCAAGACAGTGACATAATTTGCTTCCCTGAGACTTTTCACTTGCAATATCCAGAAGACAGTGGTGGGATTCAAAAAATTTTTACTACCGGTTCTGTCGGCGTGCTTGGTGGGCATGGCAGGGGAAGGATACTGTAAAATCTCATGTCACCGGTGGTATTTGCTGGTTCTTCAAACTACTCAAAATTTCCACTACCAGTTCTCCAGAACTGGTCAGAACCAACTGAATACCACCTCTGCCAGAAGGGCTTTCTGTACATGCATTGTGCATTCTTGGCAGCCTCTTTGGACACTTGAAGGTTCTGACTGGAAGTATTGAAAGAGGCTTCTACTTAACTGCCAGATTCATGGACCCCAACAGGGCAAAGCGTAAGCATTGCAGTGACAGTCTTGTACAATGCTAGAGAAGGAGGTTTCAAAAGACAGATGAAATGAAGCCACTTTGCTGTGCTCTTAGAATTAGTGGGGCCATATTATATCATGAAGCTGCTTGAAGTAAGTGCTTGGTCCGAGCCTTCATCAAAATAAAGTACCCTTTCAAAAGTCTGCATAACTTGCTTTATTATGCTTTAGAGATTCCTACTGTGCAAAAATCGAGTTTGACAAAAACATCTATACCTGGCAATTTGAGCAAAGTTGCTATTTTTATAGTAATGGCCATTAATTTAGCAGTTTTGCTTTATACAAAGAGCCCCAGGTTCAATATGATTCTGGTATATATAATCTATAAATTTAGAACTAATTGGGATTAAAATTAATGAGACTGGAAACTCTATGGCCTTCTAGAAGTTGAACTTCAAATGCAATCAGTCCCAGCCAGAACTGCTGATGGGAAATTATGGTAGGAAATGTAAATCCACAATATTTTAAAAGTCTCAGTATCCAACTCTAGACCAAGACCTAGATCTCAAAGATGTCACAAGGTCACTAGATATGGATATTCAAATCTGCTCCAGATGTTTTAATTATCTGATTCAGTATTGACAACTCAGTGCACACGTATATTTACAATATTTCTTCATGAAAATAAATAAGATATTCATAGATTTTCACACATATTCCTTTCCTCTTCACTGAGTCATGCTTGATGTATCACCCACTATGTAACACTTCTTGAAATTTGTTTGCCACAGCAATGAAGGAGAACTGAATAAAAGCTATGTCCAAATGAGTCAGAAAAACAGCTCTATGGGAAAATAATATTCAAAAGTCGCTTGATAATGAGATGGGTGGCATATAAATTTAAAAAATAAATATTTCAAAACAGTTTTTAAAGTGCCTGGATTATCCAGATATGTGGAACCAAAATTCATAATCCCATTAACTTGGCAAATGTTGCTTTAACAGGATAGTAGGCTGACAATTCAGTATTTATGCATCTTAAAACTGGAAATATTTCATGAAATTTCAATAGTATCTAATATTTGGCTAATGTTACTGTACCATAAAATAATATGGGGAAGAATTTCTTATGTTATTAGCAAATGTCTAAACTGAAAGTAAATTAATTCAAAATTAATATTCAGTTTTTGACAGGTAAAGCCATTACTCGAGACCTTATCAAGTTTCTGAAAAACTAAACCCTATATTGAGGGATAAAATCTGAGATTAGCTGTGTTGAAGGAAAAAGATTTAGGGGAGGTTATTATGAGCAAATACATGAATTTTTAGTTATCACATTACCCATGACAGTATGTGTAAAATGCTTGAAAATGAATCCTCACATTGATTAGAATGCCATTAGCTCAGGGGTCTTCAAACTTGACAGCTTTAAGACTTGTGCACTTCAACTCCCAGAATTCCTCCTCTAGTCATGTTAGCCAGGAATTCTGGAAGTTGAAATCCACAAGTCTTAAAACTTGTCAAGTTTGAAGACCCTTGATTAGCTACTGTGTAAGGACATCCATGTGTAGACCACAGTCTCAGAAGTAGAAGAATCATGGGAGAAAGAATTGCTTAAATACAAATTTCACACTTGAAGATACGAGGATTTGTTGGGATTCTTGTGCAATCACCTTACCTCAGAGCTCAGACAGACTTGTTCCTTAGTCCTGTCCAGATTGCTACTATAAAGTTCCAATTTTAGTCCAATATTGTTCATGCCCCAAAACCTGAAGATAAAATGATTAACATGTTCAGTCTAGGATCTTTTTTACTCATAATCCATCCAGAAGACAAGGATTTCTGTTTCTCCCTTATACTGCTTTACCTTCTTTCTTCCTCTAAATCTCTTTATCTTATTAAAGGAGCCCATCCTTTTACCAACCAATTTCGAAATGGCTCCTTTCACTAACCTCTTCCAACTTTTTCTTTGACCTTCATTATAGCTCTAATGTAGCATTCTTAGGAGTAGTATCTTGGCCCAAGCATTACTTCTAATTTATTTCTTTTTGCTATGTAGTCACTTGCATCTCTCTCTCTCTCTCCCACTCCCTCCCTCCCTCTCCCTCATGTGAAAAATACTTTGTACTTTTAATAGTTCTTTCAACTGTTTTTTACATTATAGAAAGACAGATACATCACAGTTAAATGAGGAGTACTACCCTGTCTTCCTGTTGGCTTCTGACTGAATTAATACAGCCATCCTTTGGCAAGCTTAAATCTTCTGGGTTTTCCCAAAGTTAGTAAAAGAGGAAGACACATAAATGCATTCTATTCTGTTTGGGACAATGAAATGTCTTTTTGCAATAGTTCAAAATATATCACAGGAATGTGTTTTGTTGCTGGTCCAAATGAAATTGGCAGAGAAAACGACATTTAAGCTTCAACTTCAGCAATCCTCAGCATTGCAGGATTTCCCCAAATCTATGGGAATATTGGAAAGATAAAGGAAACAGACTTCTGTTACTTTAAAAAAGTTTTTTAAAATATATTTTGAACAAGAAAACAGACTGTGACAAAACATATTAAGCCCTGTTGAAGACATTGAAACATTTCTCCGCTGGCCAAGCTTTACATTTTATAAATGAGCAAAGAAGGAAAAGCTTGCCCTGGAGTCTCGTTTAGAATTCATGGCAGGTTTGCAGTTAAAATCCACGATTTCCTATGGCAGGGCTGTCACCTCCCAGTGCTTTCTTTTCCTTTCAAGGAGGGACAGTCTTCGTGGCTTGGCAGGAAAATTAAAATGTTTTCCATCACACTAGAGTTCCAATATATTTACAAATGACTTCTTAAAGCTCTTTTCAGTTTAAATAGGTAACATTTTGAGTTTCTTTTTCAAACTTTCTCCTTGGGACTAATTGATCTTTTCTACTCTCTTAACAATTCCTTGTCGTCGTCCCCCTTCCTAAGGTTGTGCTTACATTCTCTCACAGAAAAAGAGACACTGCAAAAGGAGGGCACATCTCTGAAGGGCAGAAGGGATGTAATAGGATGAAGCTGAAAGGACTCTTCTCCTGTAGGAGTAGCAGTAGGATCTCCTGGTCTATCCAATTCTGGATCCAAACTGATGTGAAGCTACTGAGGAAAACAAAATATAATGAGAAGAAGTTGGGAGTATCTTCAAGATGAGAGACAAATCAAAGATATTAGGAGCCCTGGTGGCGTAGTGGTTAAAGTATAGTATTGAAGTCAAACTCTGCCCACAGCCTTGAGTTCAATCCTGATAAGGTTCAAAGTTGACTCAGCCTTCCATCCTTCTGAGATTGGTGACATGAGGAGCCAGATTGTTAAGGGCAACATGCAAATAATGCTTTTAACTTTCTAGAGAATGCTGTAAAGTGCTACGCAGTAGTATATAAGTCTAAATGCTATTGCTACTGATTATTTATCAGACAAAAAAAGTGGACAAGCAATAATGTGAATTATTCACATTATTGCCAGGAGTCAGCATGGATTTGTCAATTATTAAAAGTGGACAAGCAATAATGTGAATTAGAAGGCAGAACAATTTACACAAGGCAGTTAACAATTCTTTCCAATATGATTGAGGAAAGAGGAGGGTAGATTAGAACCAATACAAGAACAGTCAGAATCTACCTTACTAACTTAAAAGAATTCAGGTTTCCAGAGCTAGATGTACTTCATCTAAAGACGTGTTAGTTGTGAATACATGTGATTTCAAAACCATTGATTGTAAATTTTTAAAATTCCTGGAGAACCATTGAGATCGGAGAAGAGGTGATATAACCACAGTATTCCATAGAAGAAAGAGGGAATATTAAAGACCAGTTAGTTTTAATGTCAAGGTACATTAAAGGTAGTAGAACAAATTGTCAAGCAGCATGCCAGTGAGCATTTAGGAAAGAATAATGCCATTGCCAGGAGTCAAAATGGATGGATTTATCAAAAACATGACTTATCAGATTAAATTCATTTTTTTCTGACAGAATGACTAGTTTGGTATGTTAAGGAAATGCTACAGATCATAAAAACATATAACATTTCCTGATATCCTTGAAACAATACAAGTAGTCCTTGACTTACAGCCACAATTGAGCCCAAAATGTCTGTTGTGAGTTTTTAAATGTTATGACCTCTCTTGTCACACTTGTTAAATGAATTACTGAAGTTGTTAAGTTAGTAACACAGTTGTTGGTTGTCCCCCATTGACTTTGCTTGTCAAAAGATCACAGAAGGTGAGCGCGTGACCCTGGCACTCCAACTGTCATAAATAGGAGTCACTTGCCAAGTGTTTGAATTTTGATCACATGACCATGGGGATGCAGCAACAGTTGCAAGTGGGAAAAACAATCATACGCCACTTTTTTCAGTGCCAATGTAACTTCAAACAGTCACTAAATGAACTGTTGTAAGTTGAGGACCTGTACATGGACTGGATGGTATTAAAGTCCATTAGATTTGCTAATGTGCAGACTTCCCCAAAGAATATTCATAAATGGTTCTACATCATCTTGGAAAATCAAGTAGAGAGCTCGGTAGCTCCAATCTCACTTGAAACTATTCAGTGCTTTTATAAATGGAAGGGATTTATATCAAATGCATTAAATCAATAATGATTTATTAAATGTATGTGTCAAATTATCCAAGGGAATTGTCTAATAAAAAACAAAAATCACAACTCAAACTATCAGGCTTGAACAGAGGACAAAATTCAGCTTTGGAATGATGTTTAGCTGTAAAGCATCTATATAAACTCAAATGCATAAGTACAGCATTGGAGAGAACTGGCTTGGCAACAGGATGTATGAGAAGGATCTACCATATTATCAGTGAAACACAAGCAAGAAATATGAGACAGCAGCTAAGACAATCAATAAATCAGAATAGAGCTGGAAGGGACCTTCAAGGTCTTCTAGTCCAATCTTCTGCTCAAACAGGAGGACCCTACATCATTTCAGACAAGTGACTGTCCAGTCTCTTCTTAAAAACCTTCAGTGATGAAGCACCCACAACTTCTGGAGGCTAGCTGTTTCACTGGTTAATTGTTCTCACTGTTAGGAAGTTTCTCCTTAATTCCAGGTTGCTTCTTTCCTTGATTAGTTCCCATCCATGCTTTGTTGTCCTGCTCTCTGATGCTTTTTTAGAATAAGTTAATCTCCTCTTCTTTTGGCAACTTCTCAAATACTGGAATACTGTTATTATGTCCCCTCCTCCCCCAGTCCTTCTTTTCTCTTGACTAGCCAAATACAACCCTTCTATATATGTTTTTGACATATATATAATGTAATATTCTAACTAACACTTTAATCACCTTAGTTTTTCTTCTCTGCACTTTTTCCAACATCTTATTGTAATGTGGTGACCAAAACTGGAGGGAGATTTCCAGGTGTGACCTTACTAAACGGTACTAATAAAGTGGTACTTAATATTTCACATGATTTTGATTCTGTGTCTCTGTTAATACAAGTGCAGTTCAGTCATGGACTGAGAATAAATAAGCAAAGGTGTGAGTTCAGTAGAAGATCACCAGGGTCTAATTATTAGACAAGTAGTCTAATAATGAAGACTGAAGAAGAATGATTAAAACTTAGCACATGCAATTTGCAAATTTGCAAAAGAAAAGGCTAAAACAAGACATAATAACAGTTTACAAATTTGCCCAGGGAGGGCAAACCAGTTCCGTGTTGAAATAGAAAGCAGAAATAGACAAATGGGTTAAAACAAAAGAAAATATAAATTAGACTAAACATATATAAATATATGAAAATATATTCATAGATAGATAGATAGATAGATAGATAGATAGATAGATAGATAGATAGATATAGATATAGATATAGACATAGATATAGATATAGATATAGATATAGATATAGATATAGATATTTGTTTTTTTAAGCTCTCGTGGGTACTTACATTTGTGCTGTTTAGCTTCCTTCGGGTATTATCCCACGTCATTGTAGTTCTGTTAAATTGTAGCAACGTTTCGCAGAATTCATTGCCATCAATCAGGCTTCTGTTTGGTTAGGTGGGTAATCTTCTAATCCAAAAAGAAACCCCACAAAGACCAAAGACAGAGAACAAGAGAATGGCAAAGCCTCTCCCATATATAAAAGGCACTACAGACAAAATCAGCAAGATCCTCCAAAAAACTAACATTAAAACAGCATTCTGCACAACAGAAAATATCCACCATCCTAAGAAACCCTAAAGACAAATCGAGTTAGAAAACCAAGGAGTATACGAATTCCCTTGCACTGCCTTCCCACCACATACATAGACAAACTAACGAAGAATTAGTGCACGCATTGAAGAACACAAGAACTCAATCAAAAAAGAACTGACACTTCCCTGGGTCCAACACTCAAAGCCACAGGACATGAAATTGACTTTAAAAATACCAGAACCATCGCCAACCTACAACACTTCAACAACAGAATAATCAGAGAAGCCATAGAGATAGAAAAAACGCCACACAGCATGAATAATAAACGAGATGATTACCTCCCGCCTACCAACCATTGGAAACCTGTCCTCATTAATAAACGAGTACCTAACATGAAGAATGACACCAGACCCACACCCACAAGTGCCACACAAGATGCTACCACCCACACTTCCACGCAGAAAAAAGACTCACACCCACACAGAAGAGGAGACACGCCACGAACCAGAAGCCATACTGCAGCTGCACCACTACCCATTCAAACCCCTCTGACCACACAAGAAGCAAACTGACACCCACCATGTAAGATGTTGGTACGACACGAACACGAAGCCAAACAACAAGATCACAGCTCACCAGCTCAAATCCCCCAGCAACTAAGACTAACCTGGCACATGCCAGGCGCCCCACCTAAGCAGAACACACCCCAGCCAATCAAAAACACAGCAAACCCCCCTACCAATCAGAACACAGCCAAACCCCACCCAATCAAGTCACACCCCACTAGCAGTTAAAATGGAAGAAGCAGCTGCAAGCTCACATTACTCTGAGAAGCACAGAGCTGAAGAAACAAGCCTGAAGATGATGAATGAGACTTCATCGAAATGTTGCCTAGATACTTGCATTCTACGCGGGAGAAAACCCGAATAACCAAAGATCCACATACAAATACTCACGAAAACCTCAGAAAACAAATATATATATATATATATATATATATATATATATATATATATATATATATATATATATATATATATATATATATATATATATATATAAATATATATATATATATTATTATAATTATATATATATAATATATATATATAAATATATATATAATATATTATATATATATATATATATCTTATATATATATATATATTATAAATATATATATATATATAAATATATATATCATATTATATAATATATATATATATATATAATTATAAAATATAATAGTATGTTGTTGTTGTTTAATATATTATTATCCACGTCATTGTAGTTCTGGGTACAAGTTGTAGAATTCAGCGAAATCTCATCTGCATCATCAGGCTTTGTATGGAAGTGTATATATATTAATATATATATATATATATATATATTATATATTATTATTATATATATATATATATTTCATATATATGAAAATATAAATTAGACTAAACATATCAAATATTATCTGATAGGAAGAAGGTAAAGCCAAGAAACAGGACAATTGAGGAAGTAGAAACTCAGTCTTATGAAATAACTGTGAGTGTCCAGTAGTGTCATAATGACATAACAGAACCCTTAAATACCTAAACAAATCTCAAACCTGATTCTCATCATGCCATAAACCTGGGGTGCTTTCATTTGAATTTACACGGAGTAGAGGGGAATTGGTGGCTTGATTGCTGTAATTCTCTGACGTCTGTGAAATCAGCTATACCATAAATGGAGACTAAGCAATTCTCTCTCTGCGTATCTTGTAACTTAAATGAAAGATCAGCAACAAGGCTCGAATCATTATTCTTTGCATTCTGCTTGAAGCAAACTTTTATCCCCCAGGCCTTGTAGGGAATTGGTCATTTTATTCCTTATTTTGGTGTGGCGATCCCTAGATAATGGAACCCACACACACACACACACACCCGGACAAAATCCAGGCATTTCATACACACCAACCTTCAAAAGAGTATATGCCTTACTACAAACTGGAACAGATTGCTTTGAATGTCCTTTCCTCCTTGGAAAAATGTCTGCTGAAAACCTTATCTTATCAACTGCATATTCAAAATTCATTTGAAATTCAAGCTAACATATGTTTGTTCAATCTTTTCTCACATCTGGCTGTTCCCATGTTAAGTTATCCTTAAAGACCTGGGGCATGGGCCTCCAGCAGCAGGATGCCCCTAGATAATCTATTCAATTCTTGTGTCCCCCACCCTTTTTTGTTTGTTGTTGTTGACATCTTTCAGAAATTATTTTAATTTAAAAACCAGGGGAAAGAAAAAGGCAAAGTTCCAGCTTCAGGAACATTTTATTTGCAGGATGCCTTTGGACCTACAGTCTTAGAAACATCATAAGCATTTAGGCTCAGGGATTGGGTTGAAAACCTGCCTTCTTGAGAGATTCTTGGTGCCCTCTCAGCTTGATTGTTTTCTTGCAGCATTTCATTACCCAAACTAGGATTAACGCATCGTGCAGTTGCTAAAAAAAAAAAAACTGCAAGAAAACAACCAAGCTCAGAAAGCACAAAGGATCCCTTATTTCAACCTTGAGCCAAACACTGGATCCTGTATAAACTTGTTTATAAAAGTTGCATCTCACCTCAGTCACAGAGCATGCTATCTACCCACAACAGAACCAAGGTAAGAAACAATGCTAGGAAGATTCCTGTGAAAAAGAATAAGGAAGATGACAAAGTAATTTCTTCAAGAACCAATTACTAGTAGATTGTGTTCCCTTGGTTGCCATTTTGTGAAATAAGAACACCTATTTTGGAGGAAAGCCTACAGCTTGACTTCAAAGGGATCCTGCTCTCATTCTTCCTGGTTCTCTTTCCAGTTTCCCACTTTCCCTTGAATTCCATAGGAAAAGGGACAGAACTTATTTTTCATCAACACAATTGGGAGAAAAATGCTCTCTTAAATGAGAAATTAAAGTGACTGGACATAAAGGCAACAAAGAATATTTGTATTGGAATGCACTATAGTGATCCCAGGCTCCTTAGGAAGTTAAAGGATGGGTACAGATTATATAGATTTGGCTTGTTACAATACAGAAAGAAAGGCAAAGAAAATGGAGTAAATTAGAGGCTACCTTTACACTGAAATGCTTTGAATTGATTCTCCTGTGGCTTTTCATACCACTAAGATTATATGGGATTAAACATTGCCAACATGTTAAATAAACAATGGGGTTTATTGAATCTGTGTTCATTCTATTCACATTCTGAAGAAAGAACAGGCAGTGTCTGATTTCTGTTTTCAGTCCCAAGTCCAGGTGTACAAAGCTGAATGGCATCCTTTTAAATAGTTATGCTAACAGAATATATGCCTTATATCAGGAGTGTCAAATTCACAACAGCACGTTGTTGTCATGTAACATATCACAACTTTTTTTCCTCTTCGCTAAATGGGGGTGGGGATGGCCAGCGTGTGATGCATCCAGCCTGCAGGCTGCGAGTTTGACACTCCTGCTGTGTATCTTAGGTTTTAATTAAACATATGAATTAAACTTCCACAATATTTAATGATTTCTGCTCATTTTAAACTAGTATATTACCTGTTGTCTATGGTTATCTGTTTCTTCTTGAAAACCTCCAGTGATGGATTACCTACAGTACAAGTTCCTGAGGCAAGCCTTTCCACAGATTAATTGTTCTCTGTCAGGAAATTTCTCCTTAGACCTAGTTTGGATCTCTCTTTAATGATCTTCCACCCATTACTTTTTCTCCTGCCTTCAGGTGTTTTGGAGAATAAATGGAATAAATCCCTCTTCTCTGTGACAGCCCCTCAAACACTAGAATGTCATCATCATATTGTCCCTTGTCCTTCTCTTTGTTAGACTAGACATATCTATTTCACTCATTTGTTGTTGTGGTTCTCTGACAGCAGGTGTAGACTGATAAGGTCTTAGAGAGCAAGGACTCAGGTGAGGGGATGTGGCCAGGACCATCAGGGAGTGGAATGCTGCCTTTGGAGATTGTGGAGGCTGGCAGCAGTGATGAAGAGGCCCCGAGGAGCCTGTGCCCAGCATGCGTGCATGCAAGGCTGCTCATAGGAAAGAGCAGCTGCAGCAGCACTGGCGACTCAGGAATAAGGCTGGAAGGTAATGGCCCCTCCCTGAAAAGAGAACAGCCAGCTGAGAAACTGCAGTTCTTTGCGGAAGGCAAAGAAGTTTGATACTTGAGCCTGGTGGATGTTAGAATATCTGAGTTAGCATTTGGAGACTCTTTGATTTATTGTTTAGGAACTTTATCTGTTGTTCTTGGCAAAAATTTGACAAGACTCTTTCTTGTCATACCTAATTAGTTAGAAGCAGCCTTTTATCTGTGAAGAAATAGGATTTGTTAATGAAACAGTAAAAGGTTGTGCTGTTACTTTTGTGTTTACTCTCTTGGAACCAGGTTTGGGTCAGAACAGTTGTTCCTCATATGGTTTAGCAGCCATATATCACTGACTCAAAAAAATGAGGAAAGATTTATGATCAAGTACTGAAAAAGTATAACCAGCAAACAGATTGAGAAAGCATAGTGCTGTCTGAACGGTGAAATCGAATCTTTGATTCACGACAGCCATTTCTTCTAAAACATTATTTTAATGTTTTGCATCGTATCAAGTATGTCAATGTAAGACAATTCCATGGCTGAACTGCTGGAATAATTGTGAAATTGACAGTTCCCAATCAATGCAGCTGATGTGCATAATTATGTTTTCAAATACAGCTAACATGTTAGATTTATACTAATAGTCTGTTATTTTCTTTGCTTGTGTTCTTCATGGCTGTGTGGAAATAAGAGACAGAGAGGTTGCCCAACATTCACATTATCAGTGCCTCAGAATGATTCTGCATTTGTCAATTCAGTCTGAGAATTCTAATTTCTTTAAGCAAACAACGATCATTGGTACATATTTCACTTTCCCCATTAGAATTATAAGATTTTTCCTTCAGCACTTTTTGGTGAGGAGAGCAGGGACTCAAAACAAATTTATTTCCCAGATCTTTGAACACTTCTACAGTTTGTTAATCTATATTTCATCATGGGCTTATTTCTAAAAACAGTTGTTAATTTTATTTTACTATACATTGTAGCTAGACATATTAAAAGAATAGGAACCAGTACATATATTTTCTAAGCAAAATGCAAAATAATAAAATAAAGTAAAATAAAATAAATAAAACAATAAAGACCTTTCATGGGAGCTTAAAGAGAGAACTTTGTGGCTAAAAGGGGAAAGAAAAAAAACCCATATAATATGAATCAGAATCACCTAGCACCAGGCAGAACAGTTCAAAGGAACATAGAAAAATTCAAAAACTGGACTTGTCAGAAAAAAAATGGATTAGAATAATCTTTCTAGTTTAGAATGAACTACAGGAGATACAATCCTGCATTTATACAGTACCCTTCACCCATTTGGAACCTTCCAACATGTTCAGTTAGAATGATCCACATAAGACAGGGTGGATAACAATGGCAGGTATGGTCATTTAACTCAGCATTGCAAAGAAAAAAAATTGAGCCTTTGTTATGGACTTTGAGGATAACCTCGAGAGACGGGGGAAGAGCTGCAGCCTCGATATTGACTTTATAAGTGAAATCTGGGTCTAAAGCTGGAATGGGGAGGTGCAAAAAGTATCTCAGAAGGGTCTCTCTAGTAAAGCACTTCCAGATTTGCAAGATTCTATTAATGCAACCCTACAGTAAAGGTGGTGTTAGTATTCTTGATTTTGGTTTCCTGGTCTGGAATGCCCTGAAGACCTGACAGCTTCTTTGTAGCCATTTCCAAACCTTCTTTTCCCAAAAGATAATTATATCTCTAATATAACGAGGGCAGAGATTAGCACTGTTGTCAGAATTAGCAAATGCCACTTCTGTTGCCTATACCCTTTCGTCTCTCTCCTCACCTGCCACCTGATTTATTTTATGAGGTAGAAGGAAAATGTCCCACTGGAGGACAACAATAAGGACAAGAGCAACTTAATCCACAGACAGTATGATGTATTCATTTAGATTTCAATGAGTTGTGGAGAAATGCAGGCTGAAGTAGCTTACCATGTAACTTGAAGCCACTCACTCTGCCCACTCAGTTGATCATAGTTGCCATTCTTAAAATGTAAGTATAAATTATAATGAATGATTGACAATTGGGAAGAGTCATGTTGGGAAGTGTGAATTTTATCGTTTTTAAATTGTGGCTTTATATGTTGTAAGCTGCCTTAAGTCATCATGGAGAACAGGCAGCAATACAAATATAATAAATAAATAAATTGTTCTTTCACACTATAATCTTTGATCTTCAATTTTTTTTACATACAGCAACTGTAATCTGAACATTTCATGCTTCTGGTACAACACTTACTGAAACTAATATGAGTTGCATTCAAATAAAAGTTAGAAGTTTTATTTAGAAACATTTTGTTTAAAGAAACAAAATTATTTTTTGTTTAAAAAAAGTTTTTTGTTTAAACTTGTTAAAAAAAAAGTTTTTCTTGTTTAAAGAAAAGTTTTGTTAGAAAAAAAATATTATTTTTAAGAAGCTTCTTAAAGCCTGAAGGAGCTTCTTAGATGAGAAGTGAAACATCTTCAAAGAAAATCAAGAAAATCCAGTTGCCTCTTGAAAAAGCACCTTTGGGACAACCATGACCTGAATCTCCATGGACATTGTTTTTATTTATAGATTTTACAGGCTGTCTGACTCCCAACAAATCTGGATGTCTTACAATTAAAACATAAAAAAGAAATTATTGTAGTACTGATGATCTCACCTAGTTTGGGTAATGAAACACTTGTGAGAAAACAACTAAGCTCAAAGAACACCAAGGATCCCTCATTTCAGCCTACAATTTGAATATTTGAGCAACAAATATTCCCCTTTATTGGCAAAATAAAAAGAGAACATGAATGGATGGTGACAAACAAAGAAACCAGAAAAACCTGTCCTTCAGGGGCTCATTTTATCCATTACCCTGCAGCAAAGCCTGGGAGAATAGCTACAGCTTCAAGTACTTTCCAAATGTCATCAGGGTGGGAATTATGCAGGAGAGGAGACATAACTCCAGAAAACAGGCATTGTGAAAGAGAAGGCACAACTCCTGGGTCCTGCTAGAAAACACTGCTTTATCTATAAGATACAAAGTATGTCTACTATGCCCAGTCTCACTAGATGGACCAGAGCAATTGTAGAAAGGCATACTTGAGTACCACTGATTATGCCATGGAGGACTTTTTTGAATTACAAGTGCAAGCCATGATAACCTATAAAACTCACAGAACAGTGGAGTTATATGAGCACAATATGGCATGCATGTCACTGCTACATTCCCACATTTTGGACTAATTTCAGTTTCCAAGTGATTTTCAAGCACAGCCTCATATTCACCATATTACAGTAATTTGTGTTATAAATAAAGCAACCGCCTAAAGGCCCACTCAGTGCTGGATAGGAAGCAACCCCGTACATTAAATATGCATGGGCAAAGATCCTATTGTGGCTGTCACCTGTTCTTGAACCAACAATTGTCAGTCCATGACAAACCCCTTACTGCACACTATTGTTGATTGATGCGCAGCCCCATTCAAGGCCATATATGGAAAATCCATATATCCAGGAGGCCCAAATCTTCATAGCTACTCACTCTTGTCAGGATCTCATTCAGACCTACATAACCTCCACACACTGGAACAGGACCTTGGCAACATCACTTGACTTGTCTGGGATATGTTGGCTTGCATGTTTTTGTCTAGATTAGAGATTCTACCTTGCATAGTATAGCTTGACCATGCTTGAAGTAAAATTGAACATTTTTTGCTCTTATGGAATATTGGGCAAATGGTGCTCAAACAATCTGGTATCATTCTTGCCACTAGCAGGAGCATTGCCTGTGGTAGGGTTATAGCTAAGATGGTAACATGAGTTAACTCTTCTCTGTTTTATCAAGAAACATTCGATAAAAGCTTGATTAACCAAAGCCATGAAAAGTACAGAGACAAAAACATGTAAAAGTCTACAATGGAGAGTGTAGGAACTTCAAAATGTAAGGATTAAGAATTTACACATGCTATGAAAGTAAAAAAAATAGATGTGCAATGTGAAACCAGAAAGACCAAAGATGCAGTAGATACAAATTAAAGTAATCTAATCTTCTGGAGTGAGATTAGTATTACAAGCAGTGAAGGTGTAAGACTAATTATTAATGACAAAGCTAAAATATATATCAGAAAATATTGAATCAGTGTCTTTAAACTGTTGTAATATGTATAATATGAAAGGAAAAATTAATAGGCTGGTATTATTGTAGGTTAAACTCAGTGAATGGTGATAATAGTAGAATCAGACATGTGGGGGATGTGTAATCCAATGGGCAGGATGGGGTAAGGGAAATCTGTAAAAAAAAACCTGATTGCATGAATGAGAAAAAGAAAAGTGCATCGAATAAATAAATATTCCATGCAGAGATCCAAGAATGATTGAGAATTTTAAGTATATGCTTAGAAAATATCTTTTTATTTTGGATCTATTTTAAACATAACAGTATTCATATATTCATGCACACATGTAGGCAAAAAATGGATTGAAAATCCTAATTGATTTGTTTATGATAAAATGTGAGAGAATTAGTGAAAGATATAAAAGTAATGAGAAGTTCTGAATATAATATAATTTTTGATTCTGTGCAGTCAAAATGAGTCAAAGAAAGGAGGAAGTGGAATAACAGATAAAAGATAATCAGAGTTGGAAGGGATGTTGTATGTCACTTAATCCAACCCCCCACCCAAGCAGGAGACCCTAGCATTTCTGACAAATGGCAATCCAATCTCTTCTTGAAAAGGGTGAAAGGAAAGGAAAGGAAAGGAAAGGAAAGGAAAGGAAAGGAAAGGAAAGGAAAGGAAAGGAAAGGAAAGGAAAGGANAAAGGAAAGGAAAGGAAAGGAAAGGAAAGGAAAGGAAAGGAAAGGAAAGGAAAGGAAAGAAAAGGAAAGGAAAGGAATCAGAGTGAAAATATAACTGCAAATAGAAGAGGTAGAAGTTCTGCATATTAATTTCTGCATATTAATTTCTGAAATTCTGCATATTTAAAAGAACAGAATAAATGGACAATACCAACAGATAAGAAGGATATTGAAACTGCTGAGAATACATTGAAAAAAATATTTATAGAGAATGTCACATAAGTGTTCAGAGTTATACTAATAGATAGTATGAAGCACAATGCTCAATAAAATGATAAAAAATTTAAAAAATGGGGAAAAAGTATTTTACAGGATAATTACTGTACAAAACCAGAGGTGGTATTCAGCAGGTTCTGACCAGTTCTGGAGAACTGGTAATGGAAATTTTGAATAGTTCAGAGAATCGGCAAATATCACCTCTGACTGGATTTTACAGTATCCTTCCCCTGCCACGACCACCAAGCCATGCCCACAGAATTGGTAGTAAAAAAAATTTGAATTCCACCGCCATACAAAACATTTGGATGAGAGAAGGTGTTTGAAGGAAATAAATTGTTTTAAAAGAGAAAAGGACTAAACAAGAAACCTTCAGCATAATTTATTTATTTGCTTATTTATTTATTTAGTCCATCACCCATATCACATTGGGAGGGGGGAAGAGAAAGAGAGAGATTTGCCTTGACATCTCTAAAGGCCTCTTACTATTATTGTGTAGACAGTCATTGCTCTATGACCAGGTATCATCTGGTATCAAGATTAATGGCACTCAGTTTATTTCTGTCTGAATATTTTGGTACACCTTTCTATCCTGGCACACAAGATTACCTTCTTTAGAGGAGGGATGGGAGAAAGTCAATACATTCAAGAGTTAGGGCTGCCTTTTTTAACTGTGAAAATTTAGATGAATTTAGATAAATTCATATGGCAGCAAAGAGTTAGCATTTTCCCCATTTCTTTTGAGCCCCTACTGTTTCCCATTATTGAAATACTCAGAACTGTTTCCAGTTTTGTTTCAGACAAATACAGCTACCCTGTTCAGTTTTTGTTTTGTTCCACTGATTCCATAGCATATTTGTCTACCCCGACAGAACGTTCAGAATGAAATTTTCCATTGTTCAAATGTTTTTCATTGCTGTACAAGACAATCAAAGCATGAACTTGACATAGTATTGTCAGAAAATGCCATGTGTTCTTCCATCACATATTTGTTTTGAAAATTGTTTATTTATAATTGAAGAATAAATGAAATGCTCTTTATCGGTAGAGACTCCAGACAATATAGAAAGGGCTAATTAAAGATAAAATGTTACAGTGCAATTTTCAAATAAAATGACCTAAGAAAAACATAACTTCAGGCATCTGTACTAGTAACAAAATCAATTGTAAAAGCACTATCCATTGTATCTTTTTAGGGTAGCTTTCTATAGATAAGACACCACTTGACAAGTGGTCAGGGTTTAAAGCAAAAGAAAACTAATGATAGATGCACTTCTAGCCTACTTCAGTTGTTATTTTACTCCAAGTAATACTGTGTCAAAAGGCTCAGCCTCCATATTATATGCACCAAACCATATTTCCCAAAATATAGTGAGAAAAGACTGAAAGAGAAGATTTTGGGATATGTATACAAAGCCTTCATGTAACTGGATTCCTTTGCTTTGCTTTGTTATGTAGAACCTCTCTGTCTATAAAGGTCCTTTTTCATGATGTTCTCATTTAGGTACAATAGAGAAGGGGTACCTGAAGTTTGTAAAGCTGAGGGCAGAGCTACACAGTTATCCCTGTTATCCATTTTCTCCATATGTTTAAATGCTTAAAGAAACCCTGATGAGTTTTTTCTTTCCCCTCGCTAAGCAAAACACGTAAGTCGCAATCAGCTTCTGAACTTGGCTGCTACGGTTTATTTTCTAATACAGTTTCAGCATCCCCATTAGTAAAAAGAATCTCATCCACTGGAGCTAAATTGCATCCTCTCCTTCATCTTGGCAGGCATAACAAAATCCCTGTGGGATATTTGTGCAGTGTTTAATATATTTTAGATCTGTTTAAGCAGCATCTGTTTGTACAAAAGTGTGAGACAATCGCATTTTGAAGAGTTTTAAGCTTTCCATTTATTTTACATAACTACTGTAGAGGTACATTAATTGCCAATCAGAAAGACAAGCATCTCCATTGACTTGAGAATCTTTTAGAGCATGATTTCAATGAAACGCCTGTTGTCCTTAGTGAGTTTTTCTTGTGCAAATAGTGTGCAACATCAAATATTGTACCTCTTAATTATCAGTATTCATATTATTTTACAATGACTAATAAAGCACAGGAAAATATAATGTGCTGTTTGAAAAAGGTTTCACTTTAATCCTGAAACTTTTTTTAAAAAAAGGATCAAACACAAAGTCATATAAAGTTATATATAAAAATTCTGTAAGGAAAAACTAATCCATTCTGGCATCTTTTGATGAAACTTTAAGCCCAAGGATATAGTTTAGGCAAGATGTAAAGAGAAAATGATTTTCACCAGTGTCTGAATCATAAATCACTTTCATGGCAAATCATCATAACTTGTCTGTGACCATGATTGCAGCATTGTGAGTCATACATCATTGCAAAAAAATGACACTGGTGGAACGGATTTATACTTCAGCAAATGTTCAAGTCCTGAATATATTCATATCCTATGCTTTTGCTTCACAAATGTCTTTTTGCTCTTTTAACTAATAAAACTTACCCCACCACCATCACCCTTCTTATTTTTGCAGAGATGTTACTTATCTTCAAATATAATTTTCCAAACTGTCATTTTGGGATGGAGCACTACATTTCAAACATACATTTATATAAATGGTGTTCTGTGGCTGCTCTTCAAGGCCTGTTTAACTACAACAGCTTGTCCCATCTTATTTTTCAAAGAAAAAAAAAGTTAGAACAAGGTTCAGTTTTTTTTCAGGACTTATTGGTCTAACCTAATAATTATTATGGCTAAAGTTTAAAAATGTACATCCCTGCTATTTTTCATCACTGTTAAGCTTATTGAAGTGTATGGCCTGAAGTACTGCTGGAAATCTTGGAATCATGGTGTGAATTTATCTATTGCTTTGTTACATCTTTAAAAAAATATAATGAAATTGGTCTCTTTTAAAATTTTATTTTATAGGTGTATGTGAGGCAGAAAAACATTATTTTGCTCAAGGATCCCTTGACTAAGTCTTGACATATAGATCTAAAATCGTGTACTCAAATGTCTAGAGGTATATAAAGCCTTCCAAAGACAGTGCTACATACAAAATGCAATGTTCGCATTTTTGAAGCTGACAGTCTTTTCCGCATGCATGCAGAGAAAGTCATTGCAGCTTCTGTACCAGCTGCTTCAGCCTGGAAAAAGATATGACCAGTGCTGACTCAAGGTTACATGGTATCCCCCAGGACACATTGATTGACAGTGCCACTTCTGACTGACAAAAAGGTTTGCATTTTGGAAAAGATTCGTCTAACAGTTGCTCTGCATGATGTGACCTTGACAACTATAGCCTGGTCTGCTGCTATGTCAGAGCAGATTTGCCAATTATAGTCAACTGGAAATGGCTAAGCCTCAATATAAAAACACCTACAAACTTATATTAACAATTAAAAGGTTAATTATTTAAAGGCACATAAAATGTGGGAAACTTTTCTTGTAACCTTTGTTTTCAGAAGGATGTCATCTTTGGTACATCTGAAGCAGAAGTGGTATTCAGCAGGTTCTGACTAGTTTTGGAGAACCAGTAGCAGAAATTTTGAGAAGTTTGGAGAACCAGTAGCAGAAATTTTGAGTAGTTCAGAGAATTGGCAAATACCACCTCTGACTGGCCCCGCCCCCATCTATTCTCTGCCTCCTGA
>BHFT01023929.1:7332-18717 GCA_004320025.1 Laticauda laticaudata | reverse complement strand
CAACGGATGGCAAGCGTTTTTCTCCATTTTACATCCTCTTTGCATCCGTTGGTGCAGTGTGACATGGGCTTAAGACAGCTGAGTTATGTAGAGGAAACTGCAATATATATATGGCTTTTAACAGCCACACGTGTCCTGCTTCTTTCTTACTCCAGTTGTATAGATGTCAGATTCTATTAATTCCAATAAGCTTTATGTGATTTAGCATTAAATCTTCTTTCTCCTTTCAGTTTTTCTTTCATAGAGTGATCCTTGTCATAGCTTCATGTCCTTTTGTTCCCTAAACCTAATTTGTTTCACCCCAAGAGAGAAAGATTGATGTTTTCTAAGGCCAAGTGTTGGCTGCTTGAATTTTGATAGTAATGATGGTTCTTGTTTTTGTCTAGCTCCTGGTAGTCTTTTAGAATGCCTTTCTATTGTTGTTGTTCGTGGTGGTGGTAAATATCATCAGCATTCTAATCAACTTGGGGCCCGATAAACTGTAGGAAGGTGATGATTCTTTCTGAAGTATCTCTGAAGAGCAAGTTTAATTTTAACTTTGAATTCCTTTGCCTCAGGAAAACAGAAATCACATGGATTACTGAAATTCTACTTTGTTGTGAAAGGTTATAACAATCTTGAAAGCCTGACAGCCTCTCTACCCATCTTACACTGAAAAGAAATAAAATAGCACAATCATGAATTTTTTCCTTGCCCCTTCTCTGTAGCTGGGTTAAGATGTAAGATGCTGTCTTCTATGAGGCACAACAAAATAAGCCAATCTAAATTTATTCTATCTTAATGTGAAGCAAGTGAATTGTGCTATTCTAAATTAATTGAAGGTCAAGATAAGGTAGAAAGGTTGCTGGATTTCTCTGCAGTTAAAAAAAGATCCAATATGTCTCCTAAAGGTGAACTGATGTTAAGAGCAGGATCAAATTTTGACAAATGGCGAAAGTCATAGATTTATCTATCTGTAGGAACTTGATCTGCAAGAAGAATGGGGGCTTTCTACTCCTATTTTACCACCTGCAACAATTGATATGCTGGTATGGGGTGAGGGAGACTGAAGTCCTCAGCATTTTGGCCCTGTGGATTAAGTAAGAAGGCTTTCCAGACAAGTAGAAGAGATTCTCCCAATCTGCTTTTCTGGAAATTTAATGCCCCACATGGCCTGCTGACACATGCAAATCAAAGGGGTTCTGAAAGGAAAAACTATGAGACCCTCTGTTTAAAGGAATAACAGGGAGTGATGTTCCTTTAAGCAGGAGTAATCTGTTATTTCAGTCAACTTACATGTCCCTCTATGACCTGACATAATGTTTGGGGATCATGCATGATCTTCTGTTCAAGATCTACCCTTATCATGCTGGCATGCTGGCACTTCCCCTGCTATTTCTGGATGGCAGAAGTAGCAAAGAATATTTTCAGCCATGCTTTTGTGGAAAACAGACTTACATTATTTCTGAATAAGGAATATATAGCTCAGACTGGAAGAGCATACAACTTTCATGAAGCAGAATAATAACTGAGGTATAATATCTAATGTACAATACGTTGTTCTGTCTTAGAGAAATAAAGATTGATCATACCTCACAATATTGCCCATAGTCAATTATTTTTATTTTTCCCCACAACTACCAAAGAAAAGAGAGACAGTCCAGGTTCAGTCCTTGACTATTCAACACAGGATTAGAAGAATTATAGGTAGCCACTGCCAACCCAGAATACAACATTCTCAACCAAATAGGCCACAGTTCTATATCAGAATAAAATGCTTAATGATGTTCTTTAATTCATATTTATATTCAAAACCACAAGAACTAGAGCCTTAGTTTTGTTTTACCTTAGTTGATGGACTATAAATTTTCCAGTGAAAAATTTCCATGAAAACGATTCAATGTTCTGCCTTTGTCATTGGGTCAGCAAAGCTTATGTCAAATGCCTCTTTCAGATTAGTTCATCTACCGGTCTCAGCTATGGGGAATCAAAGAAAGGCTGCAAAGCAAAGCATTCTCAGTTCAATGTTAGATGTGTAAATATATTTGTTAAGTGCATAGGGATTGTGGGCCTATAAAAACAGTTTGATATCTGCAGCCAAACAGTTGGAGCTCTGAGTAACAGGAGGGCCAGTGGTGATGTGAAGTTCAATCTTCTCAAAGATCCTATTTGCTATTTTCCAGAGTGAAATAGAAAGGAGGAAGGAGAAAATGAGGTATTTGTGGCTTTGGGGGCCCTCTTTCAATATAGATTAAAAATTGAACCTATTAAGTTGTATACATACAGTATGTGGTTTCTTTATGTGTAAATCCTCACATGTGTTTCCCTACCTTGAAAATCTCCAAAATGCCAGATGTCAACTTTTGCATAGATCACTGGTAGATAAAACAATGTGGTTTGGCAGCAGTTTCAGTCTGTCACTGGAAATACTGCAGTTTTAATATGAGGAGCATTTTTCACACCCTTTTTATAAGAAGTTTGGACTAAATCGTTGGTATGAAAGTAAACAACAGTCTGGATAAAAATAACTTTCCATTGTATTTTTGATGCATACATTTTAAAGACTTTAAAAAAATATAAAACCTTAGTGAAAATGTTCTTAAATTTTGCTAAAATATATATGAGAAAATATTGGATCAATTTAACAATATAAAAAGGTTTGCAATAATTTCTACACAGGTTAATTCAGATATATATTTACTTAACTTTCTTTGTAGCATTTAATGTGGAGGTATTAAAATTAAAATTTGCATGCAAGTAGAAAAACATATATATTGGGCAATCTGTGTCTATTGTGAGAGCATGCTACCACTATGGGATATCCATACGAATAAAAGGACATTTGGGCAGGGATGGTAGGCACACTGGTGCGCTTATGCACGCACCCTACAGACCTGTTAGGAATGGCATGAAGTCAACAGTAGACAGTCTAAGATAAAAATTTGGGGGGGGGTTGGGGAAGAAACCATAGAGTCAGGTAGTGTACTCCAGGCATTGACCACTCTGTTGCTGAAGTTATATTTCCTGCAATCAAGTTTGGTGTGGTTTACCTTAAGTTTGTATCTATTGTGTGCATGTGTATTGTTGTTGTTGAAGCTGAAGTAATTGATGGGTGGGTAGGACATTGCAGTAGATAATTTTATGTGCTAGGCTTAGGTCAGATCAAAGGCGGCGTACTTCTAAATTGTCTAAGCCTACAGTTTCAAGTCTGGTGGTATTCTCTTGCAAGTAGAGGAGTGGAGGACTCTTCTCAGACAGATGAGTATATTCAAGAATTGGTCTAGCAAATGTTTTGTATGGTCTAGTTAGCAGTACAATATTATCGGAAAAAAACCTACACAGGATTAGGTTAACAACTCTTAATGCCTTTTTGGCAATGTTGTTTCAGTGGGCTCTGGCACTTAGATCATTGGAGATGAGTAGTCCAAGGTCCTTGGGTGAGGGTGGTCTACAAGGTCATGCCCATCCAGCTTGTATTTTATTTTTTGATTTTTTTTCCAATATGTAAGACAGAGCATTTGTTGGTTGACATTTGAAGTTGCCAATTGTTTGACCATTCTGACACATAGTCAAGGTCTTTTTGAAGGATAGCAGCATTGTCAATGGTGTTGAATAGTTTTATATCATCAGCGAAGAGAACACAGATGCTTTTAATAAAAGGTCATTTATGTAAAGTATAAAGAGAGTTAGTCCTAGAACGCTGCCTTGGGGGACACCACTGTTAACAGGAGGATTTGATAGTGTGCTCCCTATTTTGACCATTTGCTGCCTGTTTGACAGGAATGCAACTATCCAATTATGGTTTAGTGGGATTTTATTGACTTAAAACGCCATCCAGATGGCAGCAGGTCAAAAAGATAACTGCCAGAGTGTGAGGGGCCTTGATTCTGCTTTGGCAGCGGGACCTGGCTAAGTCTTCCAGGGAGGGCAGAGGGCAACCAATTATCTTTTGAGCTGTGTCCATCACTCTCTGTACAGTTTTCCTCTCCTCAACTGTGGAGCCTGCATACCACACACCCAGACAATATGTCAGAGTGCTCTCCACAGAGGCTTTATAGAAAGCGCCAGAACAGCTTCTTTATCCGATTGTTCTTCCTGAGAATCTGCAGGAAGTGCAGCCGGCTGCTGAGCCTTCTTCACTATGGCCTTTGGTATTAGGAGACCAGGAGATATCAGCTGAAATATGGATGCCAAGGAATCTGATCATAGGCACAGTTTCCACTCGTTCTCCCGTTGATGATAAGTGGGGCGTGGTCCTGTCCATGCTTCCTGAATCCATAATCAGTTCTTTGTGTTTTATGGACATTCAGTGACAGATTGTTCTGTGAACACCAGAAAGACAGGTTTTCTACTTCTGCCCTTTATGCCATTCTCATCCCCTCCAGAGATGAGACCAATCATGGTCATGTTGTCCACGAACTTTTTGATGGTGTTTGTTGCATGGCTTGGTAAGCAGTCAAAGTTGTACAAGCATATAGCAGGGGCTCAAGACACAAACCCTGGGGGAACCAGTACTGAGTGTAAATAATGGAGAAAGTCGGGGGCAAGTCTAACAGATTGTTGGTCTGTTTGTCAAAAAGTTCTTAATCCAGAACATGTGGGGGTGGGAACCTGTAGATACAGTTTGGTTACTAGTATATCTGGGATGATAGTGTTAAATACAGAGCTGTAGTCCACAAAGAGCAAACCTCACATAGCTCTATTTGTTCTCCAGATGGCTCAGTGCTCTATGAAGTGTGATGGCCACAGCATCCTCTGTAGATTGGTGTGCTCTATAAGCAAAACTGATGTTGATCAAAGGAGGGTGGGAAGCAGTCTCTGATGTGCTGTGAAACTAGTCGCTCAAAAATCTTTATAATGAGCTTAACGCTATGGGTCTATAATCATTGAGAGTGTTTATATTGTTTTTTGGGGAACTGGAATTGATGGTTGCAGCCTTCAGCATTGTGGGATGATGGCATGCGTTAAAGATAGATTGAAAGTGTAATCTAAGTATTTCTAACAACTTGGTCGCACATGCTTTAACTACTGCACCAGGAATGCCATCAGGCCCAGCAAACTTTCCTGGGATTTACTGCTCTCAGTGTTTTTCTCACCTCATGCACCTGAAGAGAAAGAGTTCAGCATCGTGGGTCCTTGTGAGGCAGTATGTCCAGGTTCTTGGTGGTCTCAAAGCATGGTGAAAAAGCTATTTAGCTCCTCTGCCAGAGTGCTACTGCTCTCGCTGTTTGTTGGGCCTTGGCCTTTATAGTTGGTCAGGGGCCTGTATCCCCCTCCACATCTGCTGTGGTCACTGTCAGTAAAGTGGCCCTCGACCTTCCTTCTATACATCTCTTTAGTATGTTTGATGCCCCTTCTCAGCCTCAGCTCTGGCAGTGCTGTACTGTGAGGTGTCACCTGCCTCTGAAAGCCAGGTCACAGCTGATCAGAGTCTGAACTTTGCTGGTCATCCCGGGTTTTCTGTTTGGGAAGGTCCGTATGCATTTGTCCACAGTGACATTTTCTACACAGGTCTTCATGTAGAAAAGCCCAGTCTCTGTGTATAACTCAAAGTCCTGTTGTTTGAAGATGCTCCAATCTGTATGGGCAAAACAATCCTGAAGCTGGGAGAGGACATTTTCAGGCAAGCATCTAATAATTTGACTGCTAGGTTTTGATCTCTTCCTAAGGGGAGTGTAGGATGGCAGTAAAAGCAGGGTCAGATGGTCTGATTGTGCCTAAGTGGGGAAGAGGTTTTGCTCTATAAGCATGCTTAATATTTGAATACACATGATCAGGTGTGTTTTTTTCCCTGGTTGGCACTTAACATGTTGGTAAAATGGGGCATGCTCTGTTGAAATCCCCAGCAATGATGTGAATGCCCTCAGGATGAGCTCTCTGTTGCATAGTAATTATGTCTTGAAGGTGACTGAGCGCCATGCTAACATTAGCATCTGGAGGTAAATATACAGCAGTAATGGTAACTACTGTTAGCTCCCGTGGCAAATAAAACGGTCTACACTGAACAGTCATGGCCTCTAAATCTGGTGAGCAATGGTTGTTTGCTATTTTGCTGTTTGTGCACCAGTCTTTGCATACATAAATAATTAGGCCCCCTCCCCTTCTCTTACCGGAGGCTACATTGCAATCTTAATGGTGCAAGGTCCGGTCTGCTAACTCCACTGTAGCATCAGGGATTTACGGGTGCAGCCAGGATTCTGTGACGATTAGCAGACAGCACTCACGAATTGTGTGATTGTGGGAAATCTGCAGCTGTAGTTCATCCACTTTATTTACAAGAGATCTGGCGTTTGTGAGGAACATAGATGGTAACGGGGTTTCTGTGGTCTCTTCCTCAATTGAGTTAGCAGGCTCTCTCTGCATCCCTGCTTCTGTTTTCTCTCCCTACGCCGTCTCCTACGCTTGCTTGATCCAACAACAATCCATGGAGCTCCCGGAGATCTTGCTAGCTCCAATGGGATATTGTGGGATTCTGTATAGGTGATTTTAGTTTTGAGTTGCTGTCCTATGCTTATTAGGTTTTCTCAATAGTCTGTTAGTGCGTTGCAGGATGGAGTAAAATGCAGGAACAAAAAGAAGTAAAAACACAAAAAGAACAGATGTTGGGACCATTGAGCCGCTGTGACCTGCTCTTTTCTGTTTTCCCTCAATTTCTCTCTTCTAGTATATTAACTAGAAGCATCAAGGGAAGGATAGTTCAAAAGAGATAACATGACTATCATGACCTTGCAGTAGAAGTCCCTTCTCTTTTGTATGTGCATCAATATTGCATTCATGTACACAAACATGACATTGTGTATATTATCTTGTCTATTTTGACTTGGATGCCACTATCAGTTCTTCGTGCTTCCTTGCCAGTACACAAGTTTCTTATTTTTGTGAGAAAGTTTCTGTCTGTTCGTATCCAAAACTAGGTACGCACGCCCCTAATTTCCTCAATACCAACTACTACTGACCTTAAATGCAAACTATTTAACATAAGAAGCCTCATAAATAAAATACCTGAATTCCTTCTCTTACTAAATAGGGCTACATTTGACATTATATTTGTCTGTGAAACATGGCTGAATGCATCCCTTTCTGACTCCATTGCCACAGTAAGAGACTATTTTTAGTATTGATTTAATTTGTCAATCGCTTACAAGATACAGGTATAAGAATAAATATAGTTTTGAATACATGAGATAGGTGCTTATAAGAAAAATAAAAAAAATACAATAGGACAGGGACGGTAGGCACGATTGGTATGCTATCATATTTACCGGTCCAATCATGAAATCTGTAGAGGAGGTGGTGTTGCTATCTTCTATAAATCTAAAAAATATCTAAAAAATATTAAAGTTACTCAAGATCTTACTCTTCCTGAGACCATTGTCTGCGAGCTGTCCTTCAATATCACATTTCGCTTCTTACTATGTTACAGAGCCCCTGATCATGACATCATACGTGTTAACTTCACTACTATTGTGGGCAACCTCCTGCCCAGACATTCTTATCTTTCTTGGTGACCTCAATCTACCTCTTATTAATTGGACACAAAATGAATGTACAACTGAATCCATACATGCAATCCTGTACAATGCTGTAACTAATCTGGGACTGGAGCAATACTAGACTCAACAACTGCCTCGATCTCATCTTCCGTAACAATTTAAATTCAATTTATGGACTACAAATAAAAGAACCCTTTTCCAACTGTGACTACAGCATGATTGATTTTTGACTCAACATACATCCTCACAAAAATCACTATAATAACGGGATCCCCAATTTTAACTTTAAAAAAGCCAACTATTATCTCATAGACACTGACTTCTCATCTCTTGAATGGCAAACTCTATTCATTGGCTGCAATACTGCCAAAGACCATTACAACATCTTTTTACTCAAATTAAAAGAATCATTAAATTATATGTGCCACTAAGAACCGCAAAATCAAGAAAAATAAATTACCCATAACAATAGGGAAGCTCCAATCCAAAAAAAGATCTCTTTGGCGAAAAAATAAAATTGGCTATGTAGTTAACTTTAAAAGCCGCTACAAAAACTTATGCCACCAGATAAAGACTGGACGCACCAATCACATCAAACAAGAGAAAAACCTTCTGTGCACGAAATCAATCTGTTCCTTCTATAATTTTGTAAACAACAAACTCAAAAGACTCGAGATCCATCCCACCCCTAAAAGGACCTAACAATAAAGACTGTAATGATGAAACATTCAAGCCAACCTCTTTAACACATTCTTTGGCTCAGTTTTTGTAAACAGCAATGGCTCATGCACAATATTTCATAGTCATATCACAGATAATTACAACCATCTAATACATACCAATTTTACAAAAAGTAACATTGGAAAAGGACTACACAATCTAAAACCATCTCTATCTATTGGACCTAACAGATTATGTGCCTACTTCTTAAAAAAGCTGATGCGGATGGTGTCCCTGATCTCCAGCAGGACAGTGTGGCTCTGCCCCTCCTGCTGTCCGGCTCTCTGCCTTTCTGCCTCTCTGCCTATTCTGCGGAGGCGGAGCTGGGGTTGGATGCGGCTGGGACTATTGGTGACTCGATGGTCTCCCTTTCTCCCACCCGCACCAGGAGTCCTCTACGCCACTCCACCACATTAACCACACCTGTCCGCGGGTTCCCGCCGTGGCACGCCTCAAAGAAACCTGCCTGGAGACAGGGACTGACTCTCGGCCGGAAGAGACTGGCTCTCAGCAGGCGTGCCGGAGAGGAGGGGTAGTGAAGAGGGGCTGCTTGGTCGCCTTTGGTGCGAGACCTCACCCTCCCAGAAGCTGCACCGGCATGACGGTAGTCTCTCTGTTCTGTCAGCTTCCAGTGGCCTGGCCAGAATTTCTTTGTGAGGTCAAGCTTACCGTACCAGTGTGCATATGTTTCCACCAGCCGAGGGAGCACTCCGAAGTGTAACCCATACTCTCTGCCCTTTTTCTTCTCCAAGCAGCCTGCTTCCCGCTTGGTGTCCCTGTACAGCGGTGTCCCTTCCGCCCACAATAGTCATTCTTTCTCAGACCACTCCAGCACCTCATCCTTTTGTGCGCCTCCCTCAATATAGTATTGCCCCTCCTCTCCGTGTCGCATCACACCTCTTTCCTCCCTGTGGCGGACCAGATAGGCCCTCATTAAGAAGGGAGCTCCCAGGTTAGTAGGGCTCCTCCTCCACACACCAGCCAGCAGCAAGCCAGCACCAGCAGAACATCATCATTCATTCATCATGCCACCAGCAGGATCATATCATCATCATCAGCAGCAAGCAGGCAGGATCATCAGCGCAGCAGCCGGCCAGCAGGATCAGCAGCAGCAGGACCAGCAGGACCAGGATCAGCAGCAGTAGAGTAAAGCACCAGCGAGGGCCAGCAAGTCCAGGAGTCCGAGCAACCAGGATCACGAGCAGGACGAGGCAGCACGAGCAAGGGCCAGAGCACGAGCGGACGAGCAAGTCGGAGCACGAGCAGGACGAGCAGGAACAGAGCAGCTTCAACAGAATAAAGCACCAAGCAGAAAGCACCCCACCAGGAGCAGCTTCAGCAGAGCCATTCAGAGCAGAAGTTCCAGGGCAGGGCTGCGGAGGTTGGCCCTGGTCCCTCTTGCCAGGATGGCGGCAGGCTGCTAGGCTTTCGCTTCCTCCCCAATGGTTGTAGAGGTTTGCTGGTGGCAGGGAGGCTGGCAGGCACGAAGGCTGGAGGAAGCCAGGCCGACGAAGCGCCTGGCAGGCAGGCACGAAGGCGGCAGGAAGCCTGGCAGTAGGCATGGCAGAAAGCCTTGGCAGGAAGGCAGGCAGAGCACCAAGGGCTGTTGGAGGCAGGCTGGCAGCAAGCGCTCGGCAGGGCAGGCAATGCAGGCAGGGCAGGCAAGAACTTAAAGTGTTCCACGCAAGCAGGTCTTTTCCTTGGAAATGCTGGCCACGTGCGAGCTGTTTCCTTTACTATCCGGGGGCTGACGCAATCATTCCCCCCCGATGAGCGCAATAAAAAGCTCGGTATCCATTTCCACTTCCGCTTGTTCATCCGCTAGGCCGCTGTGCATCCGCTTTATCCGCGTGGCGTGCCGCTTGCTGAGGCCCCCGGAAGCTCTGTTGTGGTTGTGCCATCCGCCCCCATCCACTGGGGCTCCGTTCCGCAAATCCGCTTTGCATCGCCTTGCCGTCCTCCCCGCGTCCATGTTATCTGCTCCGGTTATGCAAATTTTTGCCCCTTTTAAGAGCGGATAACAACGGATGGAACATTTTACTCGTCCGCTGTGTCCTTTTTGCATCCATTGGCCAGTGTGACATGGACTTTACCAACTGCAAGAGAATGGGGAATGAGTTCATTAAAATTGTGTTCCCTTTCACACATAAAAGAAAATGTCTTCCAATATGACTTGTAGAACAGTTTACACTCTTTCCCCCTTTTCTTTTAAAAGAATATTGAAATGTTAACTGAGATCTTTCTTTTGAGGTTTAAATATGACTACTATTATTTATATCCTTATATATCGTGTTAGAAATGTTAAGGTTTTTATTACATATAAAGTTATGTGTGAAATTACATGCTTGTGCTTTCTTTTTCATGTCCTTTAAGTATTACTTTAAAGAAAGAATTAGTTGGCCTTAAGTGTAAGAGAAATAGAACCAAAATGGGGCCAGTGAAAAACAAATTATATATATTAGAGTGTAAAAAATGCTTCTTGTTATTTTAAAAACAATAACAAAATATCAAGATAATAAAAATAGACTCTGTGCACAAAATATTTTATTTTGTTTTATTTTTAAAGTTTTCCCCTTTTTTAGAATGGAAGGGAAGATTAAAGCACTTGGTGTTTTTTTCTTTTTCATCTTTATAACCCAAGGTTTTTTTGTGCGTATTAGTATTGGGCTTTTTATTTCTTTCATCATATATGTTTTTTGTAAGATAGGTTATTATTTTTTTAAATACATACTCTTTTATACAGTAGTAATATATGTGTCATTGTATAGTTATTTAATTTATAAATTTAATTAGATATTCATAATTAATGGTTTTTAAAAAATGTTGATAGCACTGTTTTTGTAGCTTGATAAACTATATTTAAAAACTGCAATATATTTTTTTGAAAGACTTGGATTATGTATATCCCCATCTAGTTATAGAGTTTTATAAGAAATCCAAATACTGTGCCCTACATTGTAACTCTGCCTCTACCGACATCTTTATTTTTTTCCTTAGTAGGAAAAAATTCTGATAAAAGCATGAAATACTTTGTCTCCTCAGACATAATTCTACCATGACCAGGTAGGAGCAATCAGAAACAAAAAGGAAGGTTAAATCTAAATAATCATAACAATAAGTTGTAGGAGCATAATAATAATAATAATAATAATAATAATAATAATAATAATAATAATAATAATAATAATAATAA
>BHFT01023927.1:0-18985 GCA_004320025.1 Laticauda laticaudata | reverse complement strand
TTTTCATCCATGGAATCTTTCCCAAGTTCTCTCTGAGTTTATTGAAATCAGCTCTTTTAAAATCCAAGACTCTGATATAATTATGTTCTGTTGCTTGTGTTTGTGTTATGTTGAATTAAAGTATAAATTCATAATCAAACTCTGAAATAACATTTAATACCCAAATAATTAAAATATCAAAACAATTACAGCAGATAAAACTAAGTAAAGTGCACTCAATCACTGAAGACTCGAATAACACAATTTTTCTAGGGACCAGCAAAGAAGAATCCTTAGATACTTTGACAAAAGGGCATTTTAAAATTGTCAGGCTATCTTACTTTTCTTTGGGACTGAGCAACAGGGCTTAAAATCTTAAAGCTAAGGTATTTATGGGTACATTCAAGTAATGTGGTCTAAAACTATTTTGATCGTTGAATATTACCACTATAATTCTAAATACTGATGTGACTGTATATATGTTTATATGACATTAAAAATTAGCAAGTATACTAAGGCTGAAAGCAAACCCATTGGAATATGTTCAGGATTGCATGCTTAGTGACAATTTATTTCATAAATATATGCTCTATCTTTCAAGGCAAAAAAATCTTCCAAGATTTGCTAATTTCTATTCCATATGGGGTGGTGGGGTAGGGGAGACATTGTGGATGATATATTGAAGCAAGGGAAATTCTTTTCTTCCAATTCTGGCAAAAGCAAATTGAGCAATGCATGAAATCTGAAATGAACTACAAATCTATTTGAACATTTAGAAGCCAAGCACAGTAAATACACAGAAGTGCAGAATCAGTTGGGAGGGACCTTTGAGTAGAAAAGAGGGTGTTTTTGTATTCTAGAGAATGAAGAATAGAGGAGAAACAGTTATGATGGGAATGGTGGAAAGAGGATATAGAAAGCTAAAGGAATATGAGAAACTCAGTTCCAAGACACTTATAGAATGTGTGGATGATTAACTGAAAGTTGAAATTAAGTTCTTCCACCACTGAAAATAGACTCACTAGTAATTCTAAGTGCAAATGAATGTGAAATTAGAGTTGATGGAGATACTTCAACAAATGTGAAAGCGCCAATCACTTCTGTATACAAATTACAACTATCCAAAGCAAATCAGAAGTTGACCAATTCAAAGAAAAACATTTTTCAGCAGTGTAGCCTTTATGTGGGTTTTTGGGATTTATGGAAAACACTCACATACAGTTCCAAGGCAGTCTATTCTTAAAGAACTAAATCTTAATAGGAAAAGCAAAGTTTATTCCGGAGCTGTCACGTGGATCAAGGAGAGGTAAGTACAGTAAGGAAGATAGTGCATAAGTATCTTTCTTAGCTCCCACAGATAATATGATAGTTTTAAGTGCTCTGGCAAGAGGTAAGAGGAAAATTTATTGTAGGTGCTTTGCCTTGAGGATCAGCATATTGTTAACAGTGATTGGACTCACTAAGAGTCCAACCAGATTTTATGGCAACCCAAACTCTGCGGAATGACAATTAATTGTGTAGTATTCTAATATATGGGAAGCTTGCTGATGATCCACATTAATTTTGTTTGTGACAGATAGAGTGTTGCATTCAAAAGAACTTATTTGACATATGCTTTTTTTTTTCTAGACAGGAATTATAACTACCAAGTTGCAGCTTAATCCAGAGGAAAATCATGAAACTAATTGTGAACATCTACTCCAGAGGTGGTATTCAGCAGGTTCTGACCAGTTCTGGAGAACTGGTAGCGGAAATTTTGAGTATTCAGAGAACCGGCAAATACCACCACTGACTGGAGATTTTACAGTATCCTTCCCCTGCCACGCCCACCAAGCCATGCCCACAGAACCGGTAGTAAAAAAATTTGAATCCCACCACTGATCTACTCCTGAATAACATCCTTAGATGAATTTAAGGAACAAGAGGCAAAAGTTGAATGTATTCTGCATTGCCACTGGTAAAGTAACATTCTAGATAGCATTAAAAGGTACCATTTCAATTCTTGGTAAGGATGCTCACTCAGTTCTCCCCTTGTGTAAGGTTTTAATGTCTATGTTTTGACTAGCCATTCCTATTTATACAAAGGAATAACCATACCTAGTTTTCTGGGGTTTATTCAATATCACTGTAAATATATGGTTTCAGTATAGAGATTGAGTTAGTTGTAATAGGACCTATTGTGAAGTCAGAGTGGGGGGGGGGGCAAGGAGTTNGTCAGAGTGGGGGGGGGGTCAAGGAGTTTATTCTTGTACTCCTTGATCTCCTGGAAGCTACTGTGGACCCCAGGATCCTTCTGGGCCAGCTCTAAAGGTTGTGAAGGCTGCACTGTTTTATGGTGGCTGTCTTCCCTACTTTGAGAGCATTTTCAGTTAATAATGGCTGTGGGAAGAGGTTGCTTCCCTGCCTCCCACCCCACCCCACCCCATTTTGGGTAATGCCACAGGGTTTGGCATTCTTTCCACAGATATTCAACATCTACATAAAGCTGCTGAGTGACCCTATTTGCCACTTGGGAGTCAGGTATCATTGGTACATTATTTATAGTCAATTATATATTCGAACCCAGGCCAGTCAAGTGAGGCCTTTGAGGTCCTGCTCCAGTGCCTGGAAGCTGCACAGATCTAGATGGGGAGGAACATTTTCTTATGCAATCTTATCAAGACTTAGTGGCTATAGATATTATTCTCTCTCTAACTTTCGATGTGGTAGCACTTCCTCACTGAAGAGGGGAATCTGCAATCTGAGGGTCTTCCTGGACTCAATCCTTCTGCTTCACAAGCAGGTGGAGCTATGGCCAGGAAGGCTTTGGCACAGATCTATCTGGTGCACCAGTAGCACACTTTCCTGAAGTGAGAAGCATGTCAGTCATTCAATCATAACCTAGTGACCTCATGGCTTGATTACTGCAACATGCTCTACATAGGGCTACCCTTGAAAACCACTCAGAACAAGGCCAGAATGAAGTAGCGCAGGCAGTAATGGGTATGCTTCAGTACACCCATGTGACCTCTTTGCCCCATAAACAGCACTGGTTGCCAGATTGCTTTCAGGTATGATTCAAGATCTTGTTTATCTATATACTACTAAAACTCTCATTCCTGTAACCTTTAACTGAGAGAAAGGGTGCATCATAGGGCAACAACTGTTGAATCAAGATACTTAAAATGGACTAACTTACAGAATGTGTCCAAAATCCAGGACTCATGGCTCCTTTGGAACTTGCAGAGTTGGCAAATTTTATAAAACCTTTTATGACATAAACATTATAATAAAATAGGTATGACACAATGCGGTAGTCTTTGACTTACAACCACACTTGAGCTGAAAATGTATGTTGCTAAGTGAGTTTTGTCCCATTTTATGACTTTTCTTGCCACATTTGTTAAGGGAATCACTGAAGCAGTGGTGGTATTCAGCTGGTTCGCACCATATCAGGTGAACTGGCAAGAATTTGGTGTGGGTCACCAAACCGGAAGTAAGTTCTGGCTGGCCACTCCCCCGATCCAGTCACCCTCCCATCTGATGCTCGCTTACCTGCCTGCCTGACATTCCCCTAAGATATTTCTTTTTTTTTTTCCTTCCAGACAATCATCTGTGCATAGATCAGCTATGCTGGGATTCCCCTTGCTGAGGCCCAGGAAGGCAAAAAATGGAGGGAGGAGCTCAGCCCCTCCTCCATTTTTTGCCTTCCAGAGCCCCAGAGGAGGCTTAGGGGAGCAAAAATGTCCCCCTGAGGCTCCTCTGAGGCTAGAAAGCTCCCTAAACGGAGCTTGGAGGGGTGCTGTGCGCCCCTCCCATGCTCTGTTTTTTCCTTCCTGAGCCTCAGAAAAGCTTTAGGGGAGCAAAAATGCCCCTGCAGAGGCTCCTCTGAGGCTAGGAAGCTCCCAAAAATGGGTGGGGGTGACAAAAAAGCAAAAAAAAAAAAACCACACCCGCCCAGTCACATGCCCACACCCACCAAGCCACACTCACAGAACTGGTAGTAAAAATTTTTGAATCCCACCACTGCACTGAGATATTAAATTAGTAACACTGTTGTAAAGTGAGACTGGTTTCCCCACTGACTTTGCTTGTCAGAAGGTTGCAAAAAGGGACCACATGATTCCAGGACATCGCAACCGTCATAAATATGATTGAACCAGTTGTCAAGCATTGAAATGTAAATCATGTGATCATGAGGATGCTGCAATGGAAGTGAGAAAAAAGGTCATAAGTCATTTTTCAGGGCTGTTGTAACTTCAAATAGTCACTAAGTGAACTGTTGAGAACTACCTACACAAAATGTCATGTTGATGTTTGATTGTACTATCCAGTTCAACATGGGTTACTTTTAAGCCAGATAGATCTCTGAATATAGCCCAACTTTTCCAGTGAAGGAAGTATATAGAAGTCAGCACTGAAGGTATTGAGGGGTCAGAATATATAGATGACCCAAGAAGTCAAGGATTGTCTGGGGACCTATGAAGCCCCATATAGCATAGAGCCTGTTTACTTCAGAACTGTCTAACTCTTGTGCTACCTACCCAGCTGGTTTGATCTGACTAGGTTTGTACATTCCCTTTGATTAACCAATTGTTGTGGTTAGCCGGCATCAGGTATGGATGGCTGAGGAGAGTGAGGACTCAGATGAGGGGCCAGGACCATTAGGGAGTAGACTGCTGGCTTCAGAGATTGTGGGGACTGGCAGCAGCGATGAGGAGGTTCCCGAGGAGCCTTTGCCAAGTGTGTGCAGGATTGCTCACAGGAAAGAACAGCTACAACAGCACAGGCGACTCAGGAGTAAGGCTGCAAGGTAATGGTCCCTCCTTTATGAAGATAAAAGGCAGCTGTGAAGCGAACGTTCTTTGCAGGAAGCAAAGACATTTTGAAACTCAGTCTCGTGGACATTACAGTATCTTAAGTTGGTATTTGAAGACTCTTATGTTGTGAAATATTTCTTATCTATGATTCTAGGCAGGCTCGTACCATTTTGGCAAAGTTTGTGCTTATCAAAATTAATTAGTTTTCAGCAGCCTTTTAACTGGGGATTTGTAAGAATCATTAAAAGGTTTCTGTTCCCTTTGGTTATTGTTTGTCTTATTGGAAAAGGGTTTGGGTCAGAACAGCAATACTATCTTTTGGATGCCCCACAAAGCATACCTTCTCCATCATAGCACCTGCCCTCTGGAATGAGGTTCCCCTTGAAATCCAGGGGTTCCCACCTTGACAGTGTTCCGTAGAGTCTTAAAGTCCTGGTTCTTCTCCTTTGCTCTGGGCTAGGATGACTGGAGCTCCTGGTTGAGTGTATGTTAATGTTGAGCAGATTTGTCATCTTGTTCCATGTTTACTGTTTCTATTCAAGTTTTGTATTTGTATTTGTTATTTTGTTTGTTATGTTGTGAGCCACCCAGAGTCAATTTGGAGTTGGGCGCCACCTAAATTGAAGTCTGCATAATTTCCATGTGTTTCTTTCAAGTTACTAATTTGCACCAGTTCCATTGATTTAACCATAGAATAAACAGGAATCTTAATGTAGTCACGTAAGTTCATTTTCCCTCAAGATTCTTTTTTGCACTGCTGTCTGATTATCATACATTTCATTGGTTTGTATATAGTATTTGATAATGCTTCTCACTGGAAAAAAAAATCCTGAAATGTTTTACAAATCCAATAAACTCAGAATAAAAACTAAAATTAAAAACAATCTATTAAAAACAAATGTAAAGGTTAATGCTGGGAAAAGCCAATCTAAAATTACTAAGTGTGTCTGCACTGAGGTCTGCAGTACCACAGAAGGGTGATAATTTCATAGGATAGAGGTCAGATGCTAAGGAACAATGTCCATTACTTTATTGTAAACTCAGCTGTGCTGGATAAATACCTCTGGGCAAGCACAGTGCTGATTGAAAAATGTTCCATCTTTGATGTCACTGGCACCATAGCTGAGCCTGTAAAGTGAACTTTAGCTTATATTCCATAAAATTCATAGCTCTATTGTTCTGTCACTTTATTGACTCAACTCCACAATAAATCAATAAGGAGCTCTGGCTCCACCTTGCAAGCGATGTCCTCTGAAAACCAAGCAGATAGATCTTTGACAGAATACCACTTTGTCTACCACACCAGGATTGTGTCTGGGATCAATGTACTTTTCCAGGATTAAATCCAGATTGACAGTTGTCTTCTGAATCAGCATTTGGTTGCGGTGGTTTTAAAATATGAGACTGCTGACATCGTAACTTGAAAACACCAAGGGAAGAAGATCAGGGCAGAAAAACTGTGCTCAGTTCGAGTGCAACCTATTTCCTCCCCTATGGATTCAGGGAGGCCATTCCACACCTGTCTTTGCAGCAGCCACACCTATCACTGAACAGATTATGTGACAGGGGTTTTTCAGAATGTGATGGGAGTGTGCATAAACTAATGTCCAATGCTTAAATTCAAAATGAAAAGGTGCTTTTGAGCAAGTGGGGGATGCTGACCTAGGGCCTGTTGACAACTCCTTAAAGTGGCTGCCTTTTCACCCAGCTTTATGTACCTGCCCTCCATAGTTGCATTGTGAGCTCAGGGAAAACATGCTTGGTTTAAGGAGGCCCTGTGTCTCTCTCTCTGTGTGTGTGTGTGTGTATTCACAAGCTCTTTAAATACAAACCACAGCCACAGTACAGAGCATCTTTTTTTCCAACTTCCCAAGCTGCAAAATCATTTTCCAGGCTCACACATCTTTTTGAAGGATATGTACAGCCCTACATTTTTAATGGCGAGTCTAGAATGCAAATTGCTTTCATCTAATGAAATCTTTGATTGCAATTCCCTTTCCAACATTTTTAGCCATCAGAGGCTAGAAAGATACATTATCAGTTGTTGTTTATTCTTTAAGAAGATAAATCATGAATAGGGGATATGTGGCACAAATATAAATAGCAAAATATGCTTGTTCCTCACAGTGTCTGGGACGAGACTGATGAGTGTATACAAGAAATGCAGGAAAATGAGAATTCCATGTTTACAGCTGTAAAAGAACTACTGCAGTGTAGTCTCCCTGAATTATAGGGTGCTGTGATTTATGTCTTCTAGCCCAGACAAGAACGTGACTTGATATTAGAACACACTAGAGTTAATCAGAAGGATGAATACAGTCAACAGAAGAATACAGTCAACAGAAGAAAAAGAAGAATAGTAAGGGAACCAAGAACTTGGAAACAACTTTCTAGTCAAGTGAAAACAACGGGCAGAAGACTGAAAGTAAGATGCGCTGCTTGCTGCAGGAAATCTGGTGATCAAAAGGTTACTCAATCTGGAATTATTAATAACACAGGTTGGCACCCCAGTTGCCCCAAGACAAAAACTCAAGGTGACTTACATCCCACTATGGAAGACAACCAGAATCTGTTAGAATGACAGTGAACATTTACATACACTAAGCCACACAACAGTCAAGTAGTTCCTAAATTTAATGGATTATTTCAGATACTTCAGCAGATGTCTGATGAAACAAAAGAATTAACCAGTAAGAAAAATCATAGAGCAGTAGCAGTAGTTACAAATTAACTTCTACATTGTTCCGTCCGGAAAAACGCGAGGTTAGACCGGGTTCCAACAACAAAGTCTTTATTCAGTTAAGCAAAGAGTAACGGAACCATCTGGCCAAAGCTTGCGGCAGCCTTTTTGTACAGGCTTGCCTGCCGGCTTGTAGCCAATGACAGCTATTTGACTTTGCCGCCTTTCAGCAGCTCTTTTGGATTGGTTCCTAATGAACCAATCCAATACTGTTCTTCCTAACCAATCAGAATGCATTGTTTGGAGTATACCATTCTATACAGAACATACATGTTCCAATAAAGACTTGTTGCTATTTGAATTAATAACAGAGGACACTGTATAGACAAAATGTTTTCTAAAATATGGAAAGAATCAGTCATGTTGTGGTTAAGGTGGGGAGGACTGGAAGAATTCAGCTTTGAGATATCCTTTTGTTATGGAGGCTCACAGAATGGGTTTTGGCAAGTCTAGCAGACTAAACAAGGAGGGTGATGGATAAGGGAGGAACATAGCTTACGTTCTTTGAGAAAAAAAAGGACGAAGCACTGATATTATATATTTCTGAACAGAAAAGCAGAAACAAACAAAAATTGCATACGATTTCTGAGTACACATTTTGCAAGCAAATTCCAGTCATGCTACCTTTTTAAATATTTATCTTGACAGTACATATTAAAATTTCTATGAATTAAGCATCCACCACAATTGATATATAATTAAAAAATTTACACATAATTTTGTCACAATCCCATACCATTGTAGAACTTGTAGAAGATAGATTACTTAGTAGACTTTTATTCTTTTATATATAGAGAGAGCTTGTAGAGGAACAGAAAAACTGAGAAGAAAAAGGAGAGTATCTATACTGTAAAGTTGTTAATAAAGTATATAATTGTAGTACAGGTACTAAATTAAGCTGCTGTCTTATTTCCTCCTTTTTCTATTGGTCCTTTAACAGATAACAGATAATCAGAGTTGGAAGGGACCTTGTAGGTCATCTAGTCCAACCCCCACCCAAGTGGGAGACCCTACACCATTTCTGACAAATGGCAGTCCAATCTCTTCTTGAAAGTCTCAAGTGATGGCATTCCCACAACTTCCGAGGGCAACTTCTGTTCCATTGGTTGATTGTTCTCACTGCCAGAAAGTTTCTCCTTATTTCCAGGTTAAATCTCTCCTTGTTCAGTTTCCATCCGTTATCCCTTGTCTGGCCTACAGACGCTTTAGAAAATAGCTTGACCCCTTCCTCCTCTCTGTGGCAGGCCCTCAAATATTGGAAGATTGCTATCATGTCTCCCCTGGTCTTTCTCTTCACTAGACATGCCCAGTTCCTGTACCTGTTCTTCATATGCCTTAGTCTCCAGTCCTCTAATCATCCTGGTTGCTCTTCTCTGTACTTTTTCTAGAGTCTCAACATCTTTGCGAAGTCATTCAATGTAACAATTTATCAATGGATACAATTTATCTCTCAGTGAATTAATACTTCTTCCGTGTCTAGATTAAACTTTAGATTGGCAGAATGAAGCCACCTTGTTGGCTTTGTTGTTGGCCAAAAATAATTTTTTATCGGTACACATTTCTGGTAGTAGATGACATACCAGCAGATGGGATGGGGTTTGCGTCTCTCCACATTCACACAGGATGTTGTTTTCTGCTAAGAGCCTCCAGCTGAGTTTATTGATCTCACAGTTAGGCACTCCAACCCTCAACCTATTCAGGGCCCTCCAATATCAACCACATCCTCCTTTAATGTTATTCCTTGCTTGATGGTCTCCTTCCTCCACCTTTTAATTCAAGTTTGTTCTTGCCATAAAACTGTTCCAGATTTGAGTCTGCAGGCTTGGAGCCTATGTATTTAGAGAACATTGAGGGTCATTCTCTTGCTTAGTTCTCTCAGCATCTTTTGCTACCTCTCTTCTGACCTGAAGTGGGGCAATGCCAATGAGAGGATATATTTTCTCAGATGGGGTGTGGGTTTATGACATTTGGTCACTAAGCTTATCTGCTTCATTGGCAGAGATGTTAACTTGTTTTGTGTGTGCAGATGCACCCCACACTGGGGGAGCATATTCTGCTGCAGAGACCCTCAAGGCTAAAACTGATGTGCACAATGTAGATGGTTGAGCTCACTTTAGCCTTAGTATTCAGGCAATGCTATTTAAAGAGAGCATCCTGTCTAGGGTCACACTGAGTTTCTTTGGTGTTGGACAAGGCTGTAGTCAATTCCCTTGCCATACAACATCCAGCTCCTTCATTGCATATCGATTTCAGAGGTGGAAAGCATACATTTGTAGGATACAGAAGTTATGTCACTTCAACACTAAGCAACATCATTTGTGTCAAGATTTAGGAAAGGAATAAGCAGGCCACGCATCAACTGGCAGACGTCCAAAGCTTGAAATATTCATTTACTGCAACTGGGCCCGAGATGGAGCCTTTGGGCTATTGCCCAATATTGCAGGGAAAAGCAACCTATCCTCAATTACAATAAAACCAAAGCAGTCATTTTCTCCAAGGGGCCATTACCACTGGAAAATTAATAGTTCTGACCAATTTAGGGCACTCAGACATCTGGGTATTTCCTTACATGCCTCAATGACCTGGAATGAACAATGAAGGGTTATCAATGATTGGGTTCATATGCTTTCATATGCCATTCTGTAGGATGACAACCATTAATGGAAATAAGCATGTCTGAGCTGACATGAAAATGTTTCGAGCCAATTTTCATTGGTTGTTTGCTACATGGTGCACAAATTTCCTACTATCACAACCCACTGAGGCAATTTCATGTAAATTTCTAAAAATGTATATGTATATATTAAGTATTGATATTTAGTTTATATGTATATATTATTTTCATTCAAGATTAGAATCCAGAGTAATTTCATCAGAGCTCTACATATAGCTTTGTAAGTTGAAATATTAGGTTAAATACTTTTGCTGGCTTGGTTGAATATTCAATTCACTCAAATTGCTTGCTTTTATCTGAAAGTGGATTGATTGGGAATGGGCTGGGTTGCAAACTAAAGTGGGCATTTCCCATGGTAATTTTCACATAAATTTCACCTGGTCCAGAGAGAGCCTGGTTGGAACAAAAAGAAAAGACCTTCAGTACTGACATTCAGGCAGAATTTAACCAAAAACTCTTGTTTGTAAACAGTAGACTCCAGTGGTAGGATTCAATTTTTTTTACTACCAGTTCTGTGGATGTGGCTTGGTGGGTGTGGCATGGCTTGGTGGGTATGACAGGTGAAGGATATTGTAAAATACCCATTTCCACCCCACTCCAGGGGATGGTTACTGCAAAATCCCCTCCTGTCCCCACCCAACTAACCTGCTTTCCAGCTCCGTTCTTCTGTGCAGGGCAACCAAAGAAGACCCAGCCAATCAGCTGGGACTTGGGAGGCAGAGAATAGATGGGGGCGGGGCCAGTCAGGTGGCTTTTGCCAATTCTCCGAACTACTCAAAATTTCCACTACCGGTTCTCCAGAACTGGTGAGAACCTTCTGAATGCCACCTCTGGTGGACTCCCTCATACTACATACTTAGCCATCAGTTTTGTGTGACCCAGAGAAGAGTCACATTGTTAAAAGAAATGGAAACAATCTTACATATTCTATTGCAATGAACTAACAGCATCTCTCTTAACCCAAAGACATGCAAGATCAAAGGAGAAAATTATTTGCCTTCTCTTAGCTGATAGATCACCAGATCTCTTGATGAGTTGCTAAATTAGTTGCAGCTACTATTAGGTATTTAATTGTCTAGCACTGCTGATAATTAGATTTCCAGTAAGCTGATTTGGATTTTACATCTATTTTATTTATGACTTTTTAACTGATTTAATATACAATGTGTGAATCTTTGGTGTCTATGTTTTGGTCTTTATGAAACAGACCAATGCAAAAAATAATCTGAAAATGAAAAAAACCCTGCTTAAAACAAAAACATTGTAGCCTTGTCATTCTTATCTTCGGTATACTAATGAGTAACAAATAATATTTTTCCGGCACCTTAGTAAATACTGTATTGTACTTGGCTAAAGTGAAAATAACTCTAATGATACTGGAATATCAGAATATGTCAGAATATATACAATATCAGAAAAGAAAGTCATATGGAACAAATAAAGATATTGTTCTTGTAATCTGCATTGGTAATAATCAGCTCTGGTAAATTACAGCAAACAGAACTGAACCCTTACTCGTGTGTATTTTAAAGCAAAACCTGCATTTTATACTATGTATAAATCAACAGTAACTGACTGAATATGTCTGTATTCTGGATTAAAACACTTCATATGAATTAGTTTAGACAGTGTCAGTGCTGCATGGAAGACTTTTGGTATATTTGAGCCCGAGCTAATCTTGCCTTAATATTTTTAACAAGTGAAAAATTCCAATAAGTGATGCTTGAAATAAGTTGTCTTGATGAAAGTTTGTCTTTTATGATTTCCTGTGTGATCAGTGAGAAGATCATGCAGTATAATCAGATTGATTAGTACCAACTGGGCTTCAACATTAGAAAGTCTTGTGGTTATTCTCAGTCATCATCCTTCACTCAAAAGCAGTGCCCCCAAATGTTGAAACAATTGACTTATATTTTGTTTCTTCAGGGCTGATGTTGATTGATTCCATATGTCAGCAGAACAATGCTGTGATCGCTTTTAATTTGCACCACATTTCTCACTTCTTCTGTTCATCTCTTTGGGAGGGCGCACAAATCAAATACAAAGCATTTAAATAAGTGTAAATAACATATGTTTTTTTCCCCTTTTTCTTGAAATATATTTAATATGTCTAAATGCTGCAGGGTGAATTTGGAAAAACTCCATTCTGAAAAAGAGAGAAGGAGTCACAAATGTTCTTATGGCACATTTCTCTACACAATCCCTTGAAGGTTATCTTGAAACAGCAAGAGCATCTGGGAAGAAAACAAAAACTATTTTAATAATAAAAAAGGTCAGTCTGAAAAAAATCAGATTAATAATTTCATCCATTGTGTCTATGGATTACCATCAGTGGTATGATTTGGTCAAAAGGTAGATGAAATAACCATCCATCAAATGGAGATAAAGCAGGTGCAGGAACATGAATGTAAATGAATATTTTCTGGGATATTTTTGAATATATATCTATTTCATTTCAACTGGAAAATGTTGAATTAATTTTACATTAAAAAAGGGATCTCTTGGAATTATGGCAAGCATATGCTGCTGGAATCAATTAAGAGATTCCTCAAGGATGGTACAGTTGGAAATGGGTTTCAACTGACCACTAGAAATGTCTCCAAGATGTATGCCAAACACAAAAGCTGTGACAGAACTCTGAAGTTCTTAAGAGTATATTGTTTCCAGTTTCCTAATGCAGAATATTTCACAGAATTTTCAATGGAAATGCAACACTTCAGATTTGAACCATTTAACTCAAATCTCATTTGATTAATAGCAAATGAGTGTCTGTCTTGGAACACTTCCCAAAGTTCTTGAAGCAACCCACTTAAAATAATGTTGTGGCCCTGGTGGGGAATTATGATGACTGTGTCCCATAATAAAAAGGTTCCTGTTTTACACCTCATCTTCTCTTAATTTCCTTGGGGACTACTAAGTCAGCCATTCTTCCTTTGTCTCTATGAGATTTTCCCAGCCATTTTAAAATTCTTCCTACGTTTCCTTTCCTCATTCTGTAAGAAATGTTCTAGGTTTAATTCAGTCCTGTTAATACTTTGAGACAATACTGCTTCATAGGCAATAAATGAGAAAAGAAATGAAAGTATGGGTTTTCCCCCTGCACAATTGTTGTTGAAACTTGTGCTGTTGAACACAGGTGATACCCCCTCCTTGAAAAATATTGGAAAGTCAGGAAGATTATGAATAGCCTAGCAAATGTCCTTTTATTTCTGAATATACAAGATTCCCCCCTCCCCCAACCTTACTGCCTCATTAAATCTCTTTGCCTGGATGGAAGATTGGATTTGACCTTCAGCAGAAGGAATCTTTTTGGTAGGGACAGAGGAAAGATACTGCAATAAATAATTAGGCCTGCCAAGTTTAATAGGTGGCCCTTGGGGTTAATTAATCAGACAATTGAGGTACGCTTTAGCTCTTCAAACACTATCATAAAAGGACAAATGCAGAGATGCTTTTGTGGGTAGCAATAACGATGGCTGTTGAAACTTGAAATCAGCTGGTTTCATATTTCGAATCCTGCAGTGCATGATGAGTCCTGACATTATGGCAACCAACATAAATATTCTCATAATTCAAATCAAGATGTCAGTTAATTTACAATATATTTTCTGCTGCTGCAACTTCTGTGTGAATAGACATTTGAACTCTCCTGTCTTAGCACATGCTCTCGTGTTGATTATTTTATCTCTTTAGTCTTTGATAGAATTTAAAATGCTCTATTGCCAGGCCTGTCCGCAGTTCATTATTTTACTACTATGTTTCAATAATTTCTTGTCAAAGGAACCAATACGATTGAAAACAATAGCTCTGATATATGGATATCAGTTATGCTAAGCTGTATGCTCTTCTTGGTAGTTCTTTTTCAATAGAAAAAGTTAGTTAATTTATATTTGACATTTCTTTATAGTGCAAGCAAAAAAAAACACCCTTCCTACCCACCATTTTACATATGTAAAAGGTAAAATTGGGCACGTCTTGATATTGAGAAAGTTCATGGAAAATGTACATTTGATCCAGATGTTGAACAAAAATATTGAACTCAAGCCTTTGAGATGAGATAGTTTAGCAAACAAAAGTTGTAATTTTGAGGATGGCATTATATTATTCTATATTTTTGGTCCTAGGATATTTCAGTCACTGCTGAGGCTCAATCATAAGTGGCTCAGGATTTCATGGTCCAAACAGCATCAAGCCTGAGGCTTGCAGTTCCATTGCATTTGATGTAGGATTATCTTAGGTGAAGAAGTGGTAGATAATTCACTTTTGGATTCACAAAGTCAGTGGATGTGGTTCTGCCTAGAAGCCTGATCATTCCAGTGGTCCCAAATCTGTTGTAGATGGTCTTACCTATTCAGTTGCTGCTATTATTGAAGCTTAAGATATTCTATGGAGTACAGAAATGAGCTGGACCCATTCTTCATCATCTCTTGAATTTAATGAAAAGCTGAAAGCAATGAAGATAGTAAAATGAAGATAAGACCAAGCATAAGAGTGGTGATGGCTCAGTGGTTTAACGACATGGAGAAGGACTTAGTTCCAGCAGTTTGAGTCCTAACAGTGTGTGGTGGGTGAGCTCCTGTCATTTACCTCAGCTTCTGCCCACCTAGCAATTTTAAAACATGTTATACATGAATAGATAAATAGGTACCACTTCAGTGGGAAGATGAGCCATGCACGGGTGGTTAGAATTCTGATGGTGCTGGACCTTCTCGGTTGCAATGCCCATTTGGCTTTGGTGAAGGAAGAGGGATGATGCTGCGGCAAAGAGGTAGTCTTTCTTTGTGGTGCAATGCTACCTCACCTGCTCTGGCACACTTTAGAAAGCACATAAACATCAGCCAAGTAGGGCTAGCAGTCTTAGGTAGCCAAACTACTTCTCTGCATTAGCATTGTAGTCTCCTAGCTAATGCAACCCCACCATAAGCTAAATAAATAAAACCAAGCATGAATTAAATTCCATTTGGAGTCATATTTTATGGTAGAAGAGGCAGGAATTAATACTTGCTATTTTACCTCCTGTGATAGTTGAAGCATCATCTGCACCAGTAGGTGATATTAAAGAATCTAAGTGCAGAAAACTTCCAAACACACTTTTGCTCCCAGAACAATGAAACAGAAATGATTTGGGGAAATTTAGATAACATCTAAAATGAGAGAAAACAATTCTTTCTGTGATCCTAGTATCTGGTGACCAGTGGAACTCAGCCAGAAAAGGCCACAAAACAAAAGCTGTCAAAATCATATATTTTATATTATATTATATTTATCATAATTATTTTAGAAGGGTACATCTACCAAATATTAGAAACACCAGTTAAAGTTTCCTTGTTCCAAAGAGAAAATGTTGTATTATCCTTTAATTTTCTAGATTTCTGACAAATATTTGGAAATCTATGAACTGAGCATTTGACTCTCAAGAGAGGCTACATTCTAAATCACTGCAGAGTGTAGCCATGTTCCTTTATCTCCTGTAAAAAAATGGTATTATGTATCTGCTTTGCATGTATTTTCCAACAAATGCATGAAGGGAAATTTCCAAAAACTTTCCCCCATAGTTTTACCTAATGAAATTTTAATTTGCTTTTTTTTTTTCAATCAAAAGAGCATTGCATAATTCAAATGATCACTTTCAGCTAAAGGAACATTTTGGGATTAACAAGCCATACTATATTACTGTATATAATTAGACAATTAATTATACATATAACAAAGTATCATAATTCAAATGATATGTCTTCAAAAATCTGTTCTTTACTGTAATTATTATTCATTCCTGTTGTCTTGCAAGTTAAATATTGCTTATTAAATGGTTAAGGTTAGAGTATTTGGGTAAATCCCTGCCAAAGTTGTTTAAACAAAATATATATTACATTTAGATTAGATATTGCTATGACTAATTGGATAGCAATATAGTAATAAATTAAAGAAAATGATAAATGGTAAGTGTTTTAAAGCCCTTTTCTGATCTCCAACTATCTGCTATTATCCTGTGTGCCAGGAATGAAATAATAGAAAAAACAGAAATTACTTTGGGGTATTTCTTTTTTCACTCATGCTATGACCTTACAGTTCAGCATGCAGTAGCCTTCTGTTTCAATAATTCATTTGCAAGGCAATCCCAGCATTTTCTTGCAAGTAAATTAAACTGAGTTCAGTGGGATGCAACTACAGCTCATGGCTGATGCTGTACAGAGAGAGGCTATTGGCCTTCTTTGGTTTTGGCAAGATCATACAGGAATATTGACTGATGCCTAATGAACAGAATGCTCATAAAACTACTACAGCTAGACTTTGATGGGAATTCCATTAAATTATGGTTATAGTTCAATTGTGGTTTAATAAAACATCTGCATTGGCAAAAAAATGTATATGGTCATCCAACTCAAGGTGGCTCACCACAAGAAAAAATAAGTCCCTAATCCATCATTTCTGTTTATTGATCTATATCAGAGGTCTCCAAACTTGGCAACTTTAAGACTTGTGGATTTCAACTGCCAGAATTCCTCAGCCAGCTATGCCATGCTGGCTGAGGAATTCTGGGAGTTGAAGTCCATAAGTCTTAAAGTTGCCAAGTTTGGGGATCTCTGATCTATATAATCTCCAGAATCAATTTTATCTTATTCTCAGCACTTGGAGAAAAGTTAGTTCTTTACAGATTCTGGAAGATTAAAATTGTGAGAACCTACTGGATCATGGGAGAAATGTGTTCCACAGGGCAGAAACTGCTAGGAGAAAGCACATTTCCTAGGTCCCACTAGATGGCAACGTTTAAAGGAAGGAATCTGGAGCATGATTTTTTTTTTATCCAATCTGGTAGAGTAGTCAGAAACCTTCAGGAAGAGGCAGTATTGCAAATAAACTGGCTTTGTGCCATTTAGAGCTTTTAAGATGATCACCATCCTATAAGCACATTGGAAGAAACTGGGAACCAGTGCAGCTCACATAGCAATGATGTAATATGGGCAAACCAAAGAAAGCCTAACGCTTTGTGAGCGGTCTCAGTCTGGATCAGTTATAGCAATAGCACTTAGACTTATATACCACTCCACAGAACTTCACAGCCTTCTCTAAGTGGTTTACAGAGTCAGCATATTTCCCCCAACAATCTGGGTCCTCATTTTACCAACCTCGGAAGGAGTCAACCTTGAGCCCATGGGACGTGAACTGCCAAACTGCTGGCAGCTGGTGATCAGCAGTAGTAGCCTGCAGTACTGTACTCTAACCACTGCGCCACCATGGTTCAACGTTCAGAAGGCCCATATAAAACACATTACAGTGGTCCAACCAGGAAATGATCAAGGTATGACTGAGCAAAACTTCCTAGTTAAGGAATGAATGCAATTGGCATATAAGATATATCTATGCAAGGCATCCCTTAGTCATAGCTGTCACCTGCTCCTCAAGCAGGAACTGCAACTTAAGAGGACTCCAAATTGTATACCAGCTCTATCTGGGAAGTGCTCCCTCATCAAGAGTCAAAAATAACAGTCCATGGGGGGAGGGAGGGCAAAAACTCAAAGCAAAAACCCATCTTGCTAGGGTTGGACAGGATTCAGTCCCTCCCCATCAAAAACCCTCACTGCCTTCAGGCACTGGGTCACAGTGAAACAACATCATCTGCTCTGCCAGAGATGGAAATGTATAGCTGGATATCATCAGCATACAGATGACATCATCCAGTGGGTTCAAATAGATGTTAGAGGAACAGTGAGCAATCTTAGCCTTGAGGAACCCCACTTTGTAAGGCCTTAGGGATAGATCCTTCCCTCCAAAATCCTGACTGGAATCGCTGACAGAGGAAAGAGAATTACCATAAAACACTCCCAATTCTTGGATCCAGTCTAGAAGGTTGTCCAGTATTATATCCTGTCTTTTACCCAGGCTCAAAATTCATAATTTAAAATGAGCATTTAAATAAAAATTAGCGCTAGCTGTAGTTTTGTATCTGTTGAATTTGCTAATCATATTAATTACCATTAGTCTAGATGGCTACATTACACTTACAGAAGATTAATATTTATTGTTCTATTCATGGGTCTTAAATTTGTTCGATCTCTAGCTATCTCCTTCATAGGTCATTTATAGGACAACTATCTTCTGTTTATAACTTTCCAACTGTAAATAATATACCAAGGAATTGAGAAGTTGACTTTTAATGAATTAAGAAGTTAGCATTGAGAATATAGTATTAATGCAAATTATCACAAATTATGTATAATAATAGATGCATAAGATCAGAACACAGAAAGAGAGACCTCGTTCTATAATTTCAAAAAGCTGGTGTTTTTCTTTTATGTTATACAAGTATTCATCAAACTTATTCTGTGGAGAATTTGCCATATGGACGGTTATGAAGAACTGAAACTTTGAAAATATCATAAAATGTTTAGTTATAGTGGTACAAAGATGAGTGTTTTCAGATCTTTTTCAGATAAGATAAATAGAGAACCAGTGTTAATTGAGAATATACTTCTGTATTATTTCTTACTAAAAATTTGTACATAAAAACTAAATTTAGGGACTTCTGGTTTTCAGGGCTTTGGCGGCAGCAGGAATCCACGATCGTGTGCGGTTTCTGCTTGCGCTCGCCGCTGGAGTGCCCCGAACAAGCCGGCTTTGGGGCTAAAGCCACCCCATAGAGGTGGATGAATATAGGGGAGACCCGACAAGGTTTGAGAGGAGCTGCATCTCCTCTCCCCAACTCCCTTTTCTGAAAGCGGTAAGAGCGGCGGTCAGAAATGGCCGCCACAAAGAAGCACTCATCTGGAAAAGAATGTGCAGGAGGAAGCTAAG